>PVKU01012370.1:0-35892 GCA_004027475.1 Anoura caudifer
GTTGGGTGGCAGCTCTCTCGTCCCCACTGACAGGCGGTTGCAGCCGGATCATCTCTTACGTTTCTCTGTGAACGGGGGTTTGTTTCTGAACTTGGTCTTTTGTTTCATTAGTGTGTTTACTCACGTACCAGCTGCATTTTCAAAAATCACTCTGGGTTTCAATAGACCGCACTACTTAGTAAGGCTTGTGTCTTCCTATTGCTCTTTTGAGGATTTTCTTGGCTGTTTTTGTTTGTTTTTCCTGTGGACTGCAGACAATACTCCTGTTAGGTGTCTTTGTTTTAGTTGGGGTTTTACACATTTCTGGATGAATCAGGAGGAGCAGGGTGACTGACGTCTTCACGGACGACTCTGTTTGTGCAGAGGGCGTGTGCATGGTTTGCATTTTACGCGTTTTAGTGTTTTCAGGTGTTTCTTTGTGCCAGGTGGGGATGTTTTAAATGATAAAAAGAAGCACACTTCAGGGCGAATATGTGAATTATTTACTTTTCCACTTACTGGCAGCCTGTTCGGTTGAAAGAGTAAATCTTTCGGTCGTTACCAGCTGATGTGTCAGCTGCTACCTGATAGTTCTATGAACCAAGGAAGGAAAATGAGATAACCTTGACCTTGGTCCAGGGAATTAGCTTCAAGATGGATACTTTGCTCTTTGGAAATACTTAGAAAATTGTTAGTTGATGTTAAATCTTCTCCCGCAAGAGTATGAATTTTTTTTAACACTTGATATTTTAAATGCATTTATTAATGTTCAGTTCGTCAAAATTTAGAAATTTACGTTGACTAAAAACGTCTTGTGCATTTTTATCCTATCTCCCATAGTAATCATTTCATTTTTTATTTTATATTGAGAGTAACAGTGTCCTAACCAGTAAGCCACTTTGATTTGAAAACTCTGGTCTTACTAATCACTAATGATTTTCAATGCTTTCTTTTTCTGTTGTTGTTGTGTTGTATCTTCTTGTTGTTTGTTTATTCCTTTAACATCTTGTTAAGTCTTCATGCTTAAGTTACCTTACTGTAATTTTGGACGCCATTAGGTTTTGCTTCTCAAAGTTTTTTAATTCACAAATAGTATGTTGCATTTTCTCTTGATTTTTTTTTTTTTTTTGTTAAATCTTACTTTAATTTGCACGTGTACGTCTTTTTGTTTGAGTGTGCTAAGTTGATCTTTTTTTGGTTCCATTATTTATGTTACCATCCATTTAAAACAGGCCACTGTGGAATCCATCATGAGGGATAAGATGCCCAGAAAGGGAGGAAGATGGTGGTTTTCATGGAGGGGAAGGAATTCCACAATCAAGGAGGTGAGCATGGGAAATAAATACAGGAGTGTTTGGACGCAGCTCAGGGAATTTGGGGTTCATGCAGGGGAGCTCCTCAGGCGCTCGTGTCGGAGAAGTGAGCGTCCGCCGGAGCAGGGGCCCGCTCCTCCGCGAGGCGGGGACGGCGTCGCAGGGAGCGCGGGAGGTGGAGGAGCGCGGTCCGGGAGGCTGGGCGGGCACCGGGCTCACCGCCTGGCTCTGCTGCCTCCTAGTCCGGAGGCCACGGTCGCGCCACTCTTCCTCTGGGATGTTTCTTTGTCTGTGAAAAGAAGGGATTCAGCCTGAGAGTTCACTTTTTTTTTTTTTTTTTTTTAAGTTAAATATTTTCCTTCTGCTTGTGAGGACAATTTCAGTGAGGTATGCTTAGAACTGCAGACCGGTTCTCGTTAGTCTTCTTGCTGTGATGGCGTTTCTATAAATGCCTCTAATTGTCTTCAGATCTTTGTCTCTCTCCCAACCCATTTCGCGAAGCCTGCTCCTGGTTTCCACGCCCCCGTGTCCGCCTGGCGTGCCTGCTCTGGCCCCAGAAGGGCTTCTCGAGGGTGGTCTCGGGGTCTCCTCTTCCTCTTTGGTCGCCCGCTGTCCCCACGGCAGGCTCCCCCGCGGGACGACCCATCAGTATTTCCAGACCACACCTTCTCTGATGCCTCTGTCCGTGCGTCCAGTAGCCACCTAGGGGACATCCCCCTGTGACTGCCTCCAGATGTCACCAACTTGTCATTTCCAGCATTTAACTCACAATTTCCCTGTGAATTCTTTGCTGGCCGCTGGTCCGAAAATGGTGCCGCTGGCCGTCCACAGGCTGGTCACCTCCTTTTCCCTCACAGCCAGCCTGCCACCCTGTCCTGCCAGTGTGCCATCCTAGGTGTTTCTCAGATTTTCCGTTTCTCTCCACTGTCACCCCCACACGTTTAGACGGCCATTCTCTCTCCCAGGATTGTTCCCAAACGAACTGTCTGTATCCACGCCTGTCCTCGCTTCTGCATTCCCTGTTCTGTGATACGCTGTTCCATTCAGGATCCTGGTCCAGTTTATGTTACTCCCTGCTTAAGCCTTTCGTTGGGTTCCCAGGGTTCTTGTAATGAAGACCCGTAGCCTTATCATGGTCACAGGCCTTGGGGATCCTGGTCCCCACCTCCCTCTGTAGCCTCATCTTCTGCAGTTCTCCCTCTGCCCTCTGAGCTTGGGCTTCACTGGCTAAGAGTCCATCTACCCCAGGACCTTTGCGTGTGGTACCTTCTCTGCCCGGGGCTTGGAGGACCCTTCTTGTTCCCCTTCACTCAACCAGCTGGTGGACCAGGCTGGTCCTTCGAAATGGATTTTGTCCGAGTTTGTACTTACGCACATATCAGTGTGTGTATTTGATCAGCGTCTTCTCCCTCTGGACCCTAAACTCCGTGAAGGCTGAGAGAGACCGTGTGTGGCTCTGATCCCTGCACTAAGTACCGGAGCCTGTTTTGGGCCCAGAGGGGTTCGGGAAGTGTTTGTTGAGGGAACGTTGATTACTTTTGGAATGTAGCCTGAAGAAACCCCAGGGACAGCTGTCCAGCGGGTGATTGTGATAGTAGAAGCGCCCTGGCCAGTGGGGCTCCGTTGGTTGGAGCATCGTCTAAACCAAAAGGTTCGGTCCCAGGTCGGGGCCTGTATGGGAGGCAGCGGATCGATCTTTCTCTCCCTCTTTCTCCCTCCCTTCCCCTCTCTCTCTAAAAATTAAGAAGCATGTTCGTAGGTGAGGATGAGGAAAAAAAAAAAGTAAAAGAAACCCCAGTGAGCTATTTATTTATTTATTAGTTCAAAGGGAAAAAGTCTGTTGGAAAGAGTTTTATCAAGGCAAAATTGTTCTCTGACGCTTTCCGTTAGCGTACTTGAGTTTCACTGATTGTTCCGTTCTTCCCAAGGGATCCAGACATTTTAGGACAGACACACTTCAAGAGATTTAAAGGGCCTTTCTAGTTCCCTGACTAAAGGGCAGAATGTTCTAGAATTTAGGCAGAAAGCTGTGTCAAAGACCTACTCATTGTATGATATCCAGTTTCTCACCAGTTTGGATTGAGGAGAATGCCAGCATGAAG
This sequence comes from Anoura caudifer, assembly GCA_004027475.1. NCBI lineage: Eukaryota > Metazoa > Chordata > Mammalia > Chiroptera > Phyllostomidae > Anoura > Anoura caudifer. The sequence continues at coordinate 3,395 of PVKU01012370.1, forward strand.
TAAGGAATCGTTATGAAATTAAATATTTCTAAAAAATTAAATGTATTTACTTCGGATAGACAGACATATATTTTGAGCTAGTCTGACAAAGCTCAGTAAATGGTGGTAGCCAAGTTGCCTGTCTCAATAAATAGATTAAAAATCACTGGGCATGTTATCACATCCATTACTTGTACGCTTATAAAAAGCGTAAAAAGCGAAAGGATATTTAAAGAATGCTTAGTTCTCATCATATGTTAAGATGGTCGCCCTGTTTATATTGCTTATTTTTTAAAATTAACGTGGAAAACATTAGTGTCCCTCCGGAGCGAATGACCACGAATAGTGAGATTGAACTGAATGTCCTCCGCCCTTCAGCGCCGGTCTCTGATGCGCCGTGGGGCCGTGTTCGCGCAGCTGCTGCGCAGCCCGCCCCCCAGCGGTAGGAGGAGGAGGCTCTCGGCCCGGCTTTCAGGGGGAAGCGAGGCGGAGAGGTCCCGTGACCTGTCCCGGATCCTAAGTGAGGGAGGCGGGCCGGCCCGATCTCTGAGCGCTCCCCAGCTCCTGCCAGCGCAGGGCAGGGGTCTCTTCTAGGAAAAGAATGAGCACGAGAAAGAGAGAGGCATCCACATTTTTCCAAGCAAACTACGGCGTGAAAATATATTCAGGCTCTTCTACCAGCAGTTTGGAGAAAACATTGGGAAAGCCCTCAGGTGCCCAAGCGGCCCCCCGCAGAGTGTTTGCACAGCGCTGCGGTGGCTGTGAAGTTTGGGGCCACGAACACCTGTGCAGAACAGCCCCTTCGGTCATGTGTAGTTATCAGCTGAACTGTGTACTTCGGAGGAGAGGGGTAGGGGGGTGTGCTGTCGGGGAAGGCACTCCGTCCCTGCTCTGGGCCTGGGAGCCCATGGTGGACCCCCTAGCTGTCCCTTCGGAGCACCCCTGACTCTTTCTCTGCTTCTCCAGGAAAGTAAGCCAGAGCAGTGCTTGGCTGGCAAGAGCCACAGCACCGGGGAGCAGCCGTCACCGCTCAGCATGGCCACCAGGTACAGTGCAAGTCGTCTCGGGGCGTGGCAGCTCCTCCCAGTGTCCAAGGCCATGGCACGGGCCTGGGGGACGCTGATAGTGTGGTGGTCACCGGACCCCACGGCCTTGGACCCAGGTGGACCGGGGTGGCAGTCCTGGGGCCCAGCCCTGCCTCTGTCATTTATTCAGTGACTGGGGGCAGTTGGCTTAATTTGATTTCCCACTAATCAGAAGGAGACAGTTGCTCCCTTAGAGATCTAACATCCAAATAAAAGAGGGGCTTAAAAATGATACAGTGTAACCAGAGTACTTCTCATGGTCTTGGCACGAGACAGCCTCAGCGTACATGAGACAGTAGTGATGATGATGATGGTGATGATGATGAAGATGAAGAATGGCATTAACAATGGCAGGGAAATAGGTTTCCCTTCTGAAGAAACTTGCCTTTTCTATAGTTTAAACACTTACCAGGACTTACGTTGCTACTTTGTAGTTATCGATAGGGATGCATATGAACTTGGCACAGGAGATACCAGATCAGACAACACTGATCACCACCGGCAGTGTTTTTGTTTGTCTTTGGGCTGATCTATTCGTTCGGGGTTCGGGGTGACTCCACGCCGGGGGCCATGCCGTCACCCACTGATGGTGACGCTGAGGCTAGTGCCGTCACCCACTGATGGTGACGCTGAGGCTAGAAACAGACACTGCGTGAGCGAGTAGCACATGACCTGCCGTTGTGTGTTCCTGTGCTTAAGACACGTGGGGTTGTGTTCCTCGCTCAGCAGACAGAAATGTCAACCAAGCAGTTGAAGGCAGGATGCGGATCTTCATCACTTTTGCACCTGGAGGCCAGGCCAGCGCCTGGCACCAAGGTGTTGCTGAGCTGCTCCTGAGCTGATGAGATCTCCCCGGTGTGCTGATTGGTCACGGAGGTGGGCTTGGAGTTCAAGTCCTCGGACCCCTTCTGCACCTAAGCTTCCCCCTAAACTGTTGTCTTCCTGGGATTCGCTGTTGGAAATAGAAGCCCAGGTGGGTGGCAAGTGGGAAACAGTCTGCTTTCCTGCTTCTTCTCTGTGGAGAAGAGTGTGTGGGACCCGATGAAACTGTTTTTGGAGATGACTCTTAAGTGGCCCAGCCGGCTCCCGGCAGGGATGCTATTGGGGGCACGCTTTCTATGCTCCCTGGCCCTGCATGTCCCCCCTGACCCCGTGCGGATCCACATGTTGAGGGGACAGGGTTGGCAGAGCTCCTTGTCACCCCCCCTTGTTGCCCCCACCCTGGAAGCCGCCTCTGGGAGGGCTGCCCAGCGCGATCATTTGACTCCGTTCCCGGCAGGAGCTCGGAGAGTGAGGGAGGGAGGGAGGAGATGGCAGGTGTGTTCAGGATGGACACAGGCTGAGCCCACACCATCCCTTGGAGGGACCATAAGCGTGAGGCCGAGTGGCCATGCACGGCAGTCTGTGGTGTGCAGCCCGGTGAGAGGGGAGCCGCAGCTGCCAGCTGCAGACCCAGGGGCCACGCGGGTCAGTTGGGGTCCTGGCTGCGGGCAGGTTCCTCACCACACCTCGGCAAAGGGACGACGTGGTGCTCGTGGGCAGAGACGCAGCAACGGGCCCGTCGGAAGCGGGGCACATCAGCGCTCCAGCTGTGCTCGGAGCGTCCTGCTCTCCTGGGATTCTTCGTAAGGACCCTCCCTGTCCTGGCGGCAGTTTCTAAACAGGAGTGATGGCACAGGCGGGGAGGTGACCTCATCGGTCCCTCAGTGTTGCCTCCTTCACCTGTGAAACAGGCACAAAAGTGACACCCACAGGGCAGGTGTTGGTGCATTGAACCCCCGCAGCAGCCTCATGAGGAAGGAGGCCTGGACCGCAAACCTGGCCGGGCCACGGGGTGTGTGTCCATGGTGGCCCAGTGACCTGGGGACGCGCGCTCGTCCCAACCACGCAGTTTCGGACATGTTAAAACACACTCCAGGATGTGTCCCAATGCGGTGTCCGCTGTATTCAGCTGCAGCCCGCCAGTCTAGGCCTCAGGGAAGACGGGCCGCGGCTCCAGGAGGGTTAAAAGGCACGAGACCTGTCAGCGCCCGAGCAGGGCCGGCACGCAGAGGACCCGGCTCCCACGTGGAGGGGAGGCCTGGGGCCACAGCAGTGGAACACTCCGCAGCTCTCCCCGGTGTGGAGCTCGCCGGCGCGGTTTGTGTGAAGTGTTTGGATTTGCTCACTACCTGGTGCAACCTGGTCAATGCCGGTAAAACGGCTTTCCCCGGTTAAACAGTTCGACGGCTCCGCATTCGGAAGGAAGCATGCCGCACCGCTTTCCTCAAGCCGAAGTGTGAAGAACGACTCTTGTGAAAAGGAATTGAGATTTTTGAGAAGTTATAAAGGTCTTCCTTGGAAATGTAAATCTTTTAATTTTTACTGGCATCTTAGACTTTTAGTCTCCTAATTGGACTCCTGCAGTTGACTGAAAAAAGGGTGTAGGAGTGTTTTCCTAATTGACAGACTTGATCCACAGAACAGTCCCTGAAGCCTCATAATTGCGCAAACAGCTTGTCACCATACAAATCATTAAAGTGCCGTGTGAGGGATGTGCGCCGTGCTAAGTGCTAACTCACATGTTGTTCCCGGCTACAGACGTGCCGGCGAGAGGAGCCCTGGGGCTCGGTGTGGCTGCTCCTTGCAGGTGCAGTGAAGTGCGCACCAGTAATTGAGCTGCTGGTGGGGGGAGGGGGGTTGGGTGGGAGCCACGTTGCCCTGCGTGGGGTGGCAGGCCCACAGATGACCGTGAGCTTGCCCTCGGCCGCACCTGCACCAGCCCCCTGTGCCGCTTCCATGTTATTTCTTGCACCTGTGTCCCCTCAGACAGGGCAGGCTGCACGCATCCAGGTCTTTTCTCGAAGCAGCAGATGGGAATGACAATTCCCCTTTGCTTCCACATGCGCCCCCTGGAGGCAGACGCCAGTCTTGCCCCTGCGTGCCCCGGCTCGCCTTCGGGTCTCCTCCCCCCCCAGGCTGTGCGGATGGGCCAGGGACGGTTCCCGACTCCACGAGTCAGCCTCGTCATCTGCTCCTGGCCAGGCGCTCGTCGGGCCCTCAGGGCCTGTGTCCTCCCCGCCTGTCCGGACACCTCTGGGCTGTGGGTTCAGAAGGACCAGCGTTGCTCGCAGGCTCTGCAGGAGAGGACTCTTGTGGGAACATGTCATTTTACAGACGAGCCACTGAGGCCTGGAGAAGAATTCTCGACTAATTACTGATATGCTTTGTATGGGCTATTTAGAGAAAAGGAACTTGCTTCCGACCTGCGCCTCCCCACCCCCCACCAACTAGGAAAGCCTAGAAGACCCTCGCCCTGCGGCTTCTGGGCAGGCCGATGAGGGCTCTCGGGCAGCCTGCCCAGGAGTTCGGGGGCTGGCTTGGCGTGTCTTCCTGGCCCTCATCGGTACCCCTCGGTCAGTCCCAGGGTGCCCTCACTGTTTGCAGCTGTGGGTTTGGAGAGACAGATACAGGGACCTGACTGGTTAGATGTGTGGAGATTGGACTCCTTGCGCCTGTCCCGCAGCCTCGGACGGGGGAGAGGAGAGAATGTGAGCGTGTTTGCAGGCGAGGCGGGAGCCTGGCCTTGCTGACCAGGCAGAGGAGCCTCCCGGTTTCTAATAATAGCGCAGGGCTCACGAGTAATCAGGAAGCGGCGGGGAGAGGCAGCCCCCGCCGAATGGCGCAGGAGCGTGCGAACGGGAGTGAGTGAGGCTCACTGATAAACGTACGTACGGCACGTGGGAAATGGCCACCCGAGGCTCGGTGCTCAGGATTGCCCGGGCGGACCCCGCCATCGATTCCGGCCCAGTGCAGTTTTGATGGCTGCCCAGACGCCCTCCCTAATTGGTGGTTACGTCGCCGTGTGTTCTAGAATGAAGCATGAGTCGTCCTCCAGTGATGAGGAGCGAGCAGCCGCCAGGCCCTCCAGCGCCAGCCACCTCCCTCTGCTGTCCAGCGTCGGCTACAAGAAGACCCTCCGGCTCACTTCGGAGCAGCTGGTGAGCATCGGGCCTTCGCTGGCCTGCCTGTGGGCACTGGCCAGGGCTCGGCCACCGGACCTGGGGCGCGTGACGTCTGGGCATCCCTCCGCTGCCAGCCCCCACGGGACTTCCTGGCACCTTGGTATCCCAGAGTACCTGCTGCCCTTCCGGAGCCCCGTGCTTCTGCCCCGACAGGGGCGCCCGTCCAGGCAGCTCCTCGGCTTCACTTCCTCTTTGTCTTCTGTGCCACGGCCCTGGGGGTTCCTGTTTTCTCGGTTAGAGGAAGGCAGCCTGGTGCAGCTAATTTACCCCGAGTGTGACTGACTGACAGACCAAACTCGGGTGTTTCCGCTTGTTTCTGCTTTGAGATGCTTGTTAATTCAGACGCGTCTCCTAAGTGGGGGAGATCAAGCCCCAGTGATGGGATTTACAGCATTGTGGGTGGCAGGCCACTGTGCCCCCTTCCGCACGGGCACACGGCCGCTTCAGTCAGGCCCGTCCTTCCTTGGACCCTGTGTCTGTGAGTGGCCATGAGCAGGCATCCCAGGCTTAGTCGGGGTGGTGTTTAATGGGGAATGATAATGGGCAGGCACTGATGCCCACACCACGCCACGAGCACAAGCCTGCAGCGCCCGAGCGGCTGTGTGGCGGTGAGCGGCACCGGCCCGCCACCTGGGGGAGCCCTGGAGTCGGGCAGCCTCTGTGTGGTTGGTTTCCTGGGCCGAGACCTCCTGCTTCTGAACACGGGCTGGGCCTGGTAGCGGACTGCTTGCTTCCAGCTCGTGCTGGTGTGAAAACCGGGAAAAACGTGGTTCTGTAGGGAAGCATGGTCCCACGCTGGGCTTCCGTGGTCTCCCAGGCGTGGCCTTGTGTGTTTGGCCGCGGAGTAGTGAGTGTGACCTGCTCTGGAATTGTGGTTGCTTTTGCCCAGCCTGGTGGCCTAAGCCTTAACGTTGTCCGGTGATTCTCATCCCGAAATATGGGGTCAGGTTGGCGCCCTTCCTGGGGGTGGGAGGCCTGTGGGTGAGGCGTGTGAGCTGCATTCAAAGTGGGTCTGCGAGGGGAGTCGGGGTTCAGGTCGCCCAGATCCTGGAGGGAGCCCTCCCCGTCTGGAGCGAGACAGGGAAGAAGGGACTGCTCCGTGGCCGAGGGTGGTGGTTCCAGAAAACCCTAACACTGCCTCTCCCCGAGCGGAAGGCACGTCCCCTCAGCCTGGGCCTTCCTCTCAAGAGGGCACGTCGTGTTTTCCAGAAAAGCTTGAAGCTGAAGAACGGCCCGAACGACGTCGTTTTCAGCGTCACCACGCAGTACCAGGGCACATGCCGCTGCGAGGGCACCATCTACCTGTGGAACTGGGACGACAAAGTCATCATTTCCGACATCGATGGGACAATCACGAGGTGGGTCCGCTGACTCGGGCCTGGAGAGCTGACCTTCACCGTGACCCCCGGGTCTGGGGCCAGCACCTTGGTGCTCCTTGTGTGGCGCTGGGGCCGTGCTGTGCAGTGGGGGCGGCACCCGAGGAGCCTTTGCTGCTTAACCCAGCAGCTGCCTGGAGGGCTTGCTGGTGGTCCCTGCCTGGGGGGGCCAGCTCCTCGTGTCATTCATGTGGACGCCTCTGAAGAGCGCCTTTCCGAGGGGCTTCGTGTGTGAGTAGCCGCTCAGGGACTTGGCACGTAGGCAGATGGCAGGTGCCAGGTGCCCTTTAGGTGCTAACAGCCCCTCCTCCGGGCCTCCTCATGTGGCTGCCTCAGTTTCTGTTGTCCAGGAAGTGAGTGGTGGGTCCTTCGGCAGTTTTCACAAGGCATTTATGGTGCCTCGTGAATTGGAACCTGACTGTTTTCCCTTTTACGATGCTCTCTTTATGTTATTTTTCTCATTTCTATCCTTATTTAGATCAGATACTCTTGGCCACATTTTGCCCACCCTTGGGAAGGACTGGACCCACCAGGGCATCGCCAAGCTGTACCATAAAGTGAGCCAGTAAGTACGGAGCACGTGCCCACCCCGCGTACTGCACGCAGAAGGTGGGCTGCTGGGGTGACTCCCTGCTCAGCCTGGGGCATCAGCGGCGTGGCGGTGGGGAACCCCGAGTTCTGTGCTGAGAGACAAGAAAGGAAGTGGTTAGTGACCTGAGCTGATGGAGAGAGGAGAAGGTGGCAGCTTTGGGGAAGGGCCTGGTCATGCCGAGGAGTGTCGGGGACAGGCGGGTGATGAATCGTGGTCTGACGTTTGCCCAGAGACGGTGTCCTGCCCCCAGGGTGCAGGTTCCCAGCAGGGTTTAGCTGTGGTCTGGGGAGCGCTTCGCTGAGTGGCCGGAACACAGGCCCCACCTGCCGTGGGGCCCCCGCCCGGACATCTGGGTAGGCACACGTGTTGCTTCTCTCACGGCTTAGGGTGGTTTTGACAAGTAAGATCACTTCTGTGTTTAGACGAGTGAAACACACTCAGAGTTAAAGCAGTTTGTCCGAGCTCCCGTCCCTGCTAACAGGCAGAACTCAGCCCAGCCCTGTCTGCCCAGCTCCAGAGCCTCCGCTTCTGCTCTTGTCTGTCCCCGGGGTTCCGAGCCCATCAGGGACCCCCCACCCCTTCCTGGCATCCTGTTCTCCAGCCAGTTAGGGCTGGGAGGTACCTGTGGCTGACTCGGGACTGGCCCACCACCGCTGCGTGGGCGGAAGGTGAGGAAGTGACCCAGCTGATGAGTGTCAGGACTGCACCCAGGCCCGTGGCTCGGAGCCTGACATGCTCACCTGCGGCCCCCGTCCGGGGCGGGGGCCATGGAGAGTGGGCGCTCAGCACTATTTCCTGTCCTCCATGAGCACAGGTGAGGGAAGTGCGTACTTTCTGCTCCGCACTCATTCATTCGCCCAGCGCTTACTGAGTGCCTGCTGAGGGCCTGGGCCTGTGACAGGTGCGTGGGGTGACAGTGATGCAGACAGTCTCTGCATCCTCGACCTCGGGCTCCACTTGGCGGGGGGCGGGGGGGTTCTGCCTGGGAGGGGACCTTCCATTCAGGTGGAATCAGAAACTTCCGATTTCTCAGATGCCCAGACCACTAGTTTGACCTTTCTTTTCCAGGTCTCTTCTGTAAAAAAAAACTACCTAAGTAATACATGATTCTTTTAAATAGAGAGAGAAATAAGGAACATTAAAGAAATTTAAAAGTAACGGAGGTTGTGTCTTCTTCCTTCGTGCTCAAGTGCCAAGCTAATCCACTCGCTACGAGCACTGTGAACAGTTACGTGATGTACCCTTAGGCTGCATTACATGTCGGGTTTGCCTCTTCTTTCTTTTTGAAGATTTTATTTACTTATTTTTAGAGACAAGGGAAGGGAAGGAGAAAGAGAGGGAGAGAAACGTCAATGTGTGGTTGTCTCTCACGCGCCCCTACTGGGGACCTGGCCACAACCCAGGCATGTGCCCTGACTGGGAATCCAACTGGCCACCCTTTGGTTTGCAGGCCAGCGCTCAATACGCTGAGCCACACCAGCCAGGGCAGGGTTACCTCTTCTTAACAGCTGCACACAATTCAACGATACGGAGGAAGCACATTGCGTCTAGTCCTCTGCTGATGAACGTGGTAGGCAGTCTCCGTGTTTTCACCATTGCCAGCAGAGGGAAGCACTTACACCCCGTCTGCTACGTGTCAGGAGCATATGAGTAACTACAGAAGGTGCACTCACTCGGGTGGGCTGCCATAAAGTGGGTTCCTAGAAGGGGGATTGCTGGTCAGAGGAGCGCAGGCAAAGGCCAATCCACGGCCGAGCTGCCCCCTGCGCAGTCCCCCGCGCACCCTGCCTGCACGCTCCCAGCCCTGTGCGTGCGTGCTGAGCCCTCTCCCCGCAGCCTCCCTCGCCACGGGCAGATCTGTTTTTAGAAGAATTAAGTGGCTGCTTTTCAGTGACTTGCATGACACTGACAATTGTGTCTATTTTGGGTTGAAAGAAACCAACTTGGGTCAGGCCACTGAGTAATTCACAGTTCACAGCCTGATTCATTGTGGCTTTTGGAACATAGATCTATTCTTGTCTTCACTAAAACATTAAAAAAAAGCAGTTGCATTTTTGGGGGGAGGGGGCTGTGTTGATCTGTGTCTATTTGGATTTTCCCAGAAAAGATATCTTCTTGAAAAATAAAGTTGTGCAGTTTACCAAAACACCCCCAAGCCTTCTCTTCTCTATCGACCCATGTAGCGTGAGTGAGCTGTGTAGCGTGAGTGAGCCGTAGAGGTGAAGATCTGGAACAGTCTGAAGCCTGCTTGCATTTCCGTTAGGGCTGGGAGGAGGGGACTCGCACTCACCTGAGCGCTGAGTCTGACGGGTGTTCCCCGAGGCACCCAGACAGGGGGACCACTGAGGCTCTCCCGCCACCAGGCCATGTGGCCTGCAGGGGCTCAGGGCACCTGGGCATGGATGGGAGCCCCTGGTGTTCCCGACAGCTTTCGGGGGGGGGGGCCAAGGCCCCAGGAAGCCAGCCCCTGCTGCCACCTACAAGCCTGTTCTCCCTGCTGGAGCTGCTTTTCCAGCTGAGTTTGGGGATGACCTCCAGAGGGACAGCTGGGTGGTGACAGCAGCCACCAGGAAGTGCGTTTGAAAAGCGAGTTTTGAATCGAATTAGCATCTCAGAGCCCTCCCTGCAGGTGGCAGCTTAGGGCTCAGGTGTGAAGAGCTGTAGACAGAAATAGTGATTTTTTTTAACGATTGCATTGATTACACAGCTCAAGTACAAAGATGTTTAATTAGAAAGATTGGTTGATATTCAGTTACATCCCTGTAGTCCAAACAAGCTGATGTTTCTAGATTCTCTTTAGTTTTAAAACGTTCCTGTGTTTCTTTTAAAGGACACGCTACCAGCCCAGTCCTGTGGCCAGCGTGCGGTTCGTGGGGGAGCAGGGAGTCGATGGGAAGTGGGGAGCTTGTACGTGCTCCTCCAGCAGATATTTCTGGGTGTCTGCTATGTGCCAGGCACTGCTTTGGGCACAGGGCTTCCAGCCGGGAGTGAGACAGAGTTCCCACCCTCAGGGAGTGTGCAGATGAATGAGCAGCAGGCAAGGGACTGCAGTGTAGTACCAGTGATAGGTGACTCGGGGACAGACAGGGCAAGGGTTAGTGCCTGGGGTGAGTTCCATTATGCAGAGGGAGCAGGGAAGGGCCCTCGGAGGGGGTGGCGTCTGAGCAGAGCCCTGAGGGTCTGGGGGACAGTGTTCGGCAACAGGGAGCAGCACGGATAGGGGTCTAGGGGTCTAGTGCAGGAGCAAGCTCAGTGTGTGGGAGGGGCGGCGAGAACCCACCCCTGTGTGCTGAGCCAGGAGCCGGTGGGGTTGGAGGGCAGGGCAGGGGCCAGGGTCGCGGGGGAGGTCACCGCGAGGAACTGGGTTCTGGCGGAGAGAGGGCCAAGTGTGGGGGGGCTGTGAGCACGATCGGGTTAGACGTTAAGTTTTCAGCTTTCTTTCTGTGTGGAGACTTGATGGGGGGCGGGAGGGTGGCTCAGGCTGCGGCAGGAGTGCGGGTGGGGGTCCCCACAAGGCTACCCCTACTTGAGATGCCAGGGCGAGGAGCTGGTCCCCAGATTACTCACACTTGTGCCCAACTTGGCTACAAACCAGTGGTTCCCTCCTCCTCAGGTTTGGTAATTTGCTACGATGGCTCAGAACTTAGGGAAACATACTTACTGATTTATTACCGAGGATGCAAATGGATAGCCAGGTGAAGAGCATAGAATAGAGTGTGGCCCGGAAGGGACCCCCCCATGATGGAGTTGGGGTGTGCCACCTTCTCAGCACGAGGACAGGTTCCTGAGCCGGAAGGTGCGTGAACCCGATTGGCTGGGGTTGCACGGAGGCTCCGGTACTTAGGCTGCTTGACCGAACCCTCCGACATGCGTGTCTGAGCTCTCACTGCCGGTTGGCTCCTCGGCAACCGGCCCCCACCCTGCACGCGTCACCTCATTAGCAGAAACTTGGGTGTGGGTGGAAGGGGCGGCCCAGGAACTGGGCACGGCACTCCTGTTACTCCTGGTGCTGAGGGAGTTCCGAGGGTTTTGGAAGCTCTGTGCCAGGAACCTGGGACGCAGCCCAACTGTGCCTCTGTCATGCCGCAGCGTCACTCATGTTTGCTGCTGCCTCGGTCAGGGTGTGGCATCCAGAGCCGAGGATGGGGGTGAGAAGGAATGGGGCCCGAGGACCCCAGAGCTCTTGTGCCTTCAGAGGCCGGGACACTGGGTGCCACGGCGACTTGTCTGGGAACAAGCAGCCGGTGAGGAGGTGGGCCCTGGGGGTGGCGTCGGTAATCAGGTTTTGTGGAATGTGGCCGTGAGGGGACCGGCCGCCGCGCCGTGTCCACGGGGCGGATGCGGGTCGGGGTTTGTGAGTGTGCGGGAGCCCCACTGTGCGATGCCGCTGAGGGTGCACCTTTGTCTCTTCCAGGAACGGGTATAAGTTTCTCTACTGCTCTGCGCGCGCCATCGGGATGGCGGACATGACCAGGGGCTACCTGCACTGGGTCAACGAGCGGGGCACGGTGCTGCCGCAGGGGCCCCTGCTGCTGAGCCCCAGCAGCCTCTTCTCCGCCTTGCACAGGTAGGGCGCTGCCGGTCCGCACTGCTCCGGTCTGCCCGGGGCGGGCCCCGTCTCCCTCCCCGGAGGTTTTGCCAGAGTGGCCTCTGCACGTCTTCCCGACCCAGCTCCCGTCTCCCTGGTGGGCACCGGGAAAGTCACCCCGAAGTGCGGGGGAGCCCTGCCCGCTCCCTTCGAGGCTCATCCTCGGCGTCACGTGGCTGTTCCGGACCTGCAGCCTCTCCTGGTCTCGTTCTCTGCGGTGTCTCGAGCTCAGTGGTGCTGAGCTGGCTCCACGTTCCACGGTGATGTTCCCGTTCTCGCCCGTGGCCACGTGCTGCGCCCCCTTTGTGGTGGCCGCCCCTCCTGTTCCCGTGCCCCTTCCCCGCCCCGTGTTGTCTGGCCGAGTCTGAGAGAGTCAACTTGCAGTCCGTCCAATCGGGGACCTAGGTCGGGTTCGGTGGCCCTCATACCAGACGCCACCGCTCACCTGGCATTGGGCTCCCATCATACTCGTCCTCGCAGGGAGTTCTGGTCACTGTTTATTTTAATGGCACGCCAACAGACCGCTGGCCGGCTTCTCACGACCCTCCTCCCTCGGCCCTCTTGGCTGTGGTCAGGGCAGCCCAGTTGAGCTTTGCCGTGCGGGATGGGGGAGCCCGAGGCCCCGGGAAGCTTCCAGACTCTCTCGTAGCATAACCTGCTGTGGCCATAACAGGACACCGGTCCTGCCAGGGGCTGGATGCATGTACCCTGCAGTTGTGTCTTGAACATCTGATGAAAAGCTCTGTCACGATTTTGCCTCAGTTGGGAACCAGATTTGCCACCTGCTGCCCTGACCACGCCGATGGTGGAAAGTCCGGGTGGGCCCCAGTGCCCTGCCGATCCTCTGGACCGTTTCTCCTCGGCTCTACGGCCCTGCTTTTCCAGCACAGCTTTGTGCTGTGCGATTCTCGTCCTGTGGCCAGGGATGCTCCGTTGAAACTGGCCCATTCTGGGGAGAAAATGCGGGCAAAACCTGTGGCTGCCGCAGTGTATTCTAAGTCCTGCGAGGGGTCACGACATAGCCCTCGGTAGAAATCCAGGCGTTTTAGTGAGATGACTCGGTGGTCCGATATTTTAGCGAAGCGTCCCCGGGTCACAGCACAGTTTGGGACAAGCATGTTGGGCACTAAGGCTTCGCTAGGCAAAGTCCAAAGCTGACATGTTTGTTCCTGACCTCCTACCACTGAAATAATTCAAGGTGATCCTTTTCGGTTTTTCCTTATTTAAATATTTCTGTCCAAGATGTGTCACTGTGTCCTTGTGGGGAATTATTAAAAAGAGAAGCCCGACCCTCACAACTGTGCTCCCTCCTGGGAGCTGGAGGTGCCCCGGATGGCGTGGCCCGAGGCCCCCAGCCAGGGCCAGCGGCGGGGCCGGCCTCAGATGTCCCAGAACTGATGGGAAGTCTGCCGTGAGCCCGTGACCTGCCGTAGCGAGACTCTGGAATCGGGTGCCGTGGTGACTGCGCCGTCCAGGTGTAAATTGGGATTGTGTGTGTGCGGCACAGTCGGCAGCAATAAGCTCTCGGTGTGGGATGCTCGGGGTCTGGAGTGAGGACCGGAGCCCCACCCTCGGACGCTGCTGGGCGACTAATGAGTGGTGTTGCCCCTCTGCTGGGTCTGTGTCCTCAGCTGCCAAGTGACAGGGAGGGGTCAGAGGATCCGCCGGGTCCCTCTGAGTTTTGAAATACCGCGAGTCTAGGAACCGGTGGGCTGGCCAAAAGGGTCGTGTGATTTTTTTCCCCACAAAGTAGGAGACGCATTTTTCATTTTCACCAATAACTACCGATTTGTGTGTTTTGAGTATGTTGGCTCTCTCCCGTGTGGTATAACGTCGATTGCTTTCAATTAATGTGCTGATTTGATCGCTATCGACTTCAACTGGTCGGCCTGACCGCGCAGCATCACCCATGCGAACAGCGTACCCTCTCACGCTGCTCCATTCTTTGTTTGTTTGTTTGAATAGAGAAGTGATCGAAAAGAAGCCAGAGAAGTTTAAAGTCCAGTGTTTGACGGACATCAAAAACCTGTTTTTTCCAAACACAGAACCCTTTTACGCTGCCTTTGGAAACCGCCCTGCTGTAAGTAGTAACCGGGGTGTGGGGCGCTCCGGGGCCCCTGCCCCTCCTGACGGCTGCCCCCCGAAAGGCTGTGTGCGAGGCCGGGCTCCCCTCCGACTGGGAAGCGCTGGTCAAAGGCACCTGCCTGCACCCAAAGGCAAGGGGACTACAAGCTATTTCACGGCCTCTAGTTTTCTTTGACGTTTGGCCGTTGAATTCCAGTTTGAGGCACGAAATGTGGGACTGGAAACATTCAGTTCCGAACGACCTGCTCAATTAGTCGAACAAGAACGCTGGCCAGGGTAGGTGCTTTCGGCCCGCGGGGAACCTTGGGGCCAGTTCCCAGCACGGTGGGGGGTCCGCATTGCAAGTTTTAAGGGTACAGTGTCCCCCATCCTTACCCACAGTTTTGTTTTCTGCGGCTTCAGTTACTTGATATTAACCGCAATCTGACAGTATTAAATGGAAAGGTCCAGAAGTGAACAGTTCATCGGTGTTAGCTTGCTCGCCCTTCTGAGCGGTGTCATCGAGTCTCACGCGTCCCACCCTGCCCCGCGCAGGAGTCTCCCCTCGGTCCAGGGTATTCACGCTATACCAGGGGTGTCTGAACTTTCGGCATCTCTGGGCCACGCTGGAAGAAGACAAGTTGTCTTGGGCCCCACGTTAAATGCATTGTGACAAGGAGTCACACACGCACATGAAATCTCATAATGTTTTAAGTAAATGTACGATTCTGTGTTGGGCCTCATTCACTGCCATCCTGGGCTGTGGGTGGCCGATGGGCCGCAGGGTGGACACCCCTGCTTGCTCCCTGCCTGTCAGGCCTGTCACTCAGTAGCCGCCTGGGTCATTGGATAGACTCGTGGCATCACGGTGCTTGTACTCAAGTCACCTGTGTTTTACTTGGTAACGTCACATTCACGTACCTTTGATCACAATGTAGCGTTTTAATTCTCCTGGTTTATTATTGGTTACTGTTGCTAACCTCTCACTGTGCCTAGCTGATAATTGAGCCCAATCACAGGTCTGCGTTGTGCAGGAAAAACATAGTCCCTATAGGACCTGGCGCCATCCGGTTTCAGGCCCCCACTAGGGGTCTTGGAACACGTCCTCTGTGCATGGGGGGGCGGTGCATTGCATAAGGGGGGTGTTGCTCCACACAGTAAGGGAAATGCTCTGGCATTTTGTGTCTTCCACCCCAATTTGCCAGAAAGTTCACGATCAGGAGAACAGAGTAAGAGAATTCTCCTATTTTTGAAACTCGTGCCCAAGAAGATGGGTTGGGGAATAGCTGGAAGGAGCGGGGGCATGCCGGGGCTCCCGGCCTCCGGACCTCCCTTCCCCAGATGCGGAGTGGCCGGGGGCGGGGGGAGCAGCGGGGAGCGCGGATCCGACAGTCTCACATCCGGGGACATTCTCCCCCTGTGCTAGCGGGGAGCGTGGTTCTGGTCCACGAACACGCGTGACGTTGCGTCAGATCCGAGGTGTCCTGTGTTTGTGTTGACAGTGAACTCCTTTGTCTCTGACCCTTCACCCAACACAGGACGTGTATTCGTACAAGCAGGTGGGCGTATCCCTGAACAGGATCTTCACCGTGAACCCCAAAGGGGAGCTGGTGCAGGAGCACGCCAAGACCAACATCTCCTCGTGAGTGCCCGCCCCGCCCTGGCGTCACCGGCGTCTAGTGTTGGAACGGCCTTGCACTGCTTATGGTGCACCTGTGGGTCCTTTGTTATTTTAACCGTTCCTTCCCACAAGGGATTTAGCTCCCGTACTTTGTCCGAAACTTCCCGTTGCACGGTCTGGATTCAGTCAGACCCCCTCTGGGTGGAGTGTTTAAACTCACGATGGCACCGCGCTCCAGGGAGGAGTTGGATGAGTTCGAGAACTAGTGGCTCTGAGTCGCCGAGTTAGGGTTCAGGGCCTGGAGCGCGACGCGAGGGGCAGGCACACGAAGCATCGCGGGGCGCTGCAGCCGAAGGACAGCCGAGGGACAGCGCCTCCCTTCGCGTCCCGGCCCGCTGCGGTGTCGCCACCGGAAACACGGCCGTGTGCGCTGTCGTGCGGACCCCTCCCGCAGTGGGGGGTCCCGGCCGGTTTCCCGCCACCGAGGGCTGGGCTGGGCTGGGCGACGGCAGGGAGGCGTCCTGCGTGGCTGTGGCATCTCTCTGACGTTGACGTCTCACTTCTTGGAGGGGAGAGGGTTCCCTCACCCCAGGAGTTGGGAGCTTTGCGCACCGGGTGACACCAGGCAGGCAGGCGTGGCTGCCCCTGTTTGGCCCCGTCTGCGCAGACCCGGATGATAGCCGCTGGTCCGATGACCCCCAGGGGCCTGCCGGCGCCCTCCTCAGGTGGCGGCGGGGTTGGAATGGGCACATGTGGGTCTGCTCCCGGCGCCTCTGGTGGGTTTAGGTGGACCGCAGATCTGGGTTTCCCCGGAGCACACTGCCGCCCTCAAGAGCCCCTTCCCCCAGCTGGAGTCAGCCGGCCTCCCCGCTCGCTCGGAGCCCGGGACAGCGGCCCCGGGCTGGGGCCCCACACCCTGGCAGTGAGTGGTGGGTGAGCTGACCCCTGCGGGGCGGCCGCCTCCCACAGCCACAGACCTCAAACGAATAGGTCCTACAGCCAGGAGGTATTATAAACATTTGTTTTCATGCCCAGGAAAGACATAATTCTTGCTCGTTAAGGGAGATTTTTTTTAAAAGTTTTATTTTATGCAAGCACGATATTTCTCAGAAGCCCTTTGGAGGTCCTTTATTAAATACACACATTCATTCTTATTTAATAAGCTATTTTATGCCTTAGAACACGCCAATTCCTAGAGGCTGGATTTCGGAAAGCCCCTTTTGGTTCTCAGCAAATTGGAACTGGAGAGGGACCCAGTGGTTGTGAGGGAGGACTCTGGGGATGTTCAGAGAGGCCTGGGCTTGTCACAGTTCTTGGTTGGAGGCGCCTGGAGGTCTGAAAATGCATATTCAATACGGCAGATTTCCTTCTGCCGTGTAGGCCACAGAAACGAATGTGCAACAGCTTCTTGGGAATGTGCAGAAAACGGAGTGAGGGAATTGCAGGGCGCGTTGGCAAACAGGTCTAGTTCGAGTCCATACTCAGGAAAGGTGAAGAGCCTGAGGCCCAGAGAGGGCAAGACACTTGCTCTGGGCTCCACAGCAGTAGGGCGGGAGCAGGTCCCGGGCCTCACGGCGACCCTCAAGCCAATGACGGCTTTTCTTCTCAAAGCTGATCGTTAGCCAGGGCTAAGTCTTTCCTAATGATAATTGTTCGCTGACTACATGTTGAGAACATGCAGCGTGCGTGATCGCATTGCGGCACACTCTGCTTAATTTAATTCTCCTGCGAACAGCGTGGGCGCTCACCGCCTGCCCTTCACGGGGCGGGGGCGGGTGGGGGGTTGTGGCTTAGCAGACAAAGCTGCTTTCCCAAGATCCCACAGCGAGTGAATGGCAAGGCCAAAGTTGAGTCTGTCTCCTGAAGCCCAGGGCCCCGAGCCGCTTCACTGCACAGACACAGCCCCACGATGCTCCAGGGATCTGGGCCCCGTTCCCGCGGTGCCCACGTTGTGAGGTCCGCGGCGGGTGGCCGTCCCTGTGCCGGGCTGACGTCTTCTTGTCCTCCCCTGTCCCGCTGTGCCCTCCTCCTCGGTTCTCCGTGCCACATCGGGCCTTGTCGCCTCGCAGAGGGGCCTTCTCCGACTCCTTCTTGGCGTGCCCTTTGAGTTCCTGTTAATTGCTGAGGAATTATTCTAGGCTCCTCTGTTGTGTTCAGCCCCCGGGTCCGCTCCTCAGGGTTGTGGCTTTCTCCTAGTTTCCAAACGGTGCGGGAAGCGAGGCAGGTGTGGCCCTCCACCCGGCGTCGCTGGGAGGCAGGCAACGATGTTGTCGCTTTCCTTGCAGGTACGTGCGGCTCTGTGAGGTGGTCGACCACGTGTTCCCACTGCTGAAAAGGAGCCACTCTTCCGACTTCCCCTGCTCGGACACCTTCAGCGACTTCACCTTCTGGAGAGAGCCACCACCCCCGTTTGAGGACCAGGATGTCCGCTCTGCCTCGGCGTGAACTCTCTGCGCCAGCGCCCACGTCGTAGTGCAGAGCCGGTCCGCACCCCTTCGAAGGACCGGTTCTGGGGGCCGAGGAGCGGAGCTCGGGAGCCTGGCGTGCAGTCACTTGCTTGAGAGCAGAGAGAGTCGAGTGCACGCTCCCTGCCCTGTGGCCCCAGGGCTGACATTTCTAAGTCAACTGCTACCAAGTGTGCGCTTCATAGATGGTGACTGGGCGCCTCTGTAGCGGGAGGTGTTCCCCGACTGTGGCTGAGAGCCGGCGCCAACAATGCCTCCTGGCCTGCGGCGTGTCCTCGGTCAGTGGTCAGCGTTCAGCGTGTCCCCATGACCCTGAGCAGAGGTGGCTGCCGGGCCCTGCTGGGGGCAGTGTAACTGAGGAATGCCCGATGCGCACGACTAGAGTGCGGGCCACACTCCTTGTGGCAGCTCACACCCCTCTTCAGCACCCAGCGGGAGGGGGGTGTGGGGTCACGTGACCCGGATGGGGGTGGGGCTCTGGAGGGACTCCAGGCCTCACTGCCCTCGGCATGCCTTGTGGGTGTTCCCCTGCACTGTTCGCCGACTGGTCTGATTTTTAGGTGACGAGCCCTCCTTTAAATCCCTTCGGTTAAAGATAGCCTGCGTGACCCGCTGATCTCCCGTGCCCTGTGTGCGGCTCGAGGCTGGAGGGGTCAGGCCTTCACGCACCCGTGGCAGGCTCTGTCCAGCTCTGGGTCGCTCTGCCACGCCTTAAGTTCAGATCTAGGAGACGTTTCCCCGGCGGTATTTCCGTGATCCCCACCCAGCACTCCAACCGCACGCAGCCCTTCCCCCCGCAAGGGGGCGCTGACACCGTGCGCTTGAACGGAGCCGGCGCCAGAGGGCAGCGAGGTCTGTCTCCGTTGGAAGCTCTCAAAAGAGACGCAACTGCTTGGTTTTAAGAAAATAGTTTAAAGAAGTTAAATTATATTCTTTGTAGATGTATTTATTACTTTCCTCTGATTGGGTTATTGTTATAAGCACTTAGCCATATTCTTTCTCTTTTAACTGTGATTGATACATTGAAAAGATACTCGTTAGACTGCCCGCGGAGCCTTAGTCCACAAACCTCACAACACCGGCCTTCCTCCGGATCCGGGTGTCATCCTGTTTCCCTCGGCTTTTCCGCGCGAATCAAGGGCCGGTGGAGAAACGATGGTCTGAGCGACATTCTTCAAGCCACTAGGAGATGATTCTCCTAACTTGTTTATTCAATTGGCTTGCAGGGAGAACAGTTTGAAAAGTCAAAGATTTATTTTGGTAAAAGATTTTCCTTTATTTTTTGAAGTATTATTTTTCTAAAGAGCGTTTTCCTCCAGTGATTGAAGTGCTTTCCTATTTAACTTGCATTGTTAGAGCCAGGGGGGCGGGGGGGTCGGGGGGCAAGCTCTTGGAGCAGCTGCGGGGAACGGTACTCTTTCTGTGAAAGAGCACAGCGCAGCGGCCTGCCTTTGGTTGGGGCTGCGGGGCTGGGGGGCTGGGGAGCCGAGGGGCCGGCAGAGAAGCGGGGAGATGGCCACGTGGTTGATCCTATTTGCATAGGAGCGCAAACACGCATGCGCACAGTCCTTTTGTGAGGCAATGAAAATAGAAGTCGTCCCGCCTTAAGTACTTTGGGCTTGCTCATCAGTGATCTTGAGCCTACGCGCAATCTCTCTGGCACGAGGGTGTTTTTGGGGGGAGTTCTGAGCACGCTACCCCGCTGCTCCTCTCTGGAGGAGGGCGGCCAGGCGCTGGGGTGGCGCATCCCTCCTGCCACTCGCCCCTTGTGGGCCCAGCCGCTGTAATCCGCTCCCCGGGCAGGTGTGAGCGTGCCACCTTGGCCTTGCGCACCGCGGCACTCTGAGCCGGAGCCTGCCTTCCAGAAAGTTGCCCTCGCATCTGGGTCAAGTTCAGAGTGGGACCCCGCCCACCCCCGGGCAGTAACATTCACACCTGGCTTCTTGCTTTGGGAAATGAGATTTGTCCATGGGCGACACTCCCGCATGCACGCGCGTTGGTTTATCCGTGTTTACACAATTGCAACCCAGTGGCCCTGCGGTCACGTGCTAGAATGCTGCATGTGGACCCCGTGTTTCAAAGCTGCAGAGTGACAGGTGTTCATCACCTGTGATGGAGAACAGACACACGCACACCTGGCATGGTGGAGAAGTGATGACACCTGCAAAGAGAATCCCCTGTTCGGTTTCAGGTGTGGGTCCCTCCTTTCATGTGTTTTATGTACGACCCCGATCTGTCCGTGTGTACGCTGCAGCCATGATGAACATCCGTGTAATACCACCGTGTTCTGCCGGATGCGGTGCTGGAAGCTACTGTAATAAAAGAGACCCATGAAAGACTTTGGAAGTCAGGTGTGTGAATTCTAAACGGTTTTTAGGAAAATGATGAGGTTGCTGATTTTCTAGTGTGTGATACCAAACATTTTATTCTCAAGGAGAAAGAAAAGACTGTGAACTATTCAAAATTTGGAATAAAAGAATTAGCCTTTTCTGATGCCTTTGGTAAAATACTAATCTCCTGAACTTGGGAGGGTAGGAGGGAGAAAAGGGAGAGGAGAGGGCGGCCCCCCCCCCCGTACGTCCCACCCATGGGAGTGGCTTGGGAGCAGAGAAGGTTCACTGACAGGCTGTCCCTGGAGAGCCACTCAGAGCCTGGCCCACGAGTCAGTGAGTCAGTGTTTCCCACGTGGCTGTTACCTAAGTGGCTCTGCCCTGGGTGCTTTTATGTGGTAGCCAGTCAGGTGTGGCCACAAGGGAAGACCCCGGAGGGGCTCAGGAAAACCACGTGCGTTCCCGTCACAGGCCCCAGAAAGGGGAGGTGGGCCCCTGGGGAAGCACCTGGCTGTTGGGGTGGCAGGTGACAGGAGTGATGGGGGAACCTGGGCTCTGTCAGCGTTTCTGCAGGAGATGCAGCAGGTTGGCCAGAGCAGATGGCTTGGGGTCGGCTAGTGGACTCATTTCAGGGGCCTCTAAGCTATAGGGCTGGTCTGCGGTTGCCTGGCACCCGGCCTGGGGACGACCGAGGCTGGGGACTGTTGCCTCTGGGGTGCGCAGACCAGACAGGAATCCTGTGTTTCACAGGTGTGTCTCCGTGGGGCCGTTGCTACCTCTGAGAAATGGCTGCGCACTGTCCCCAGCCAGAAAGGTTTGTAAGACGTTGAGACACTGACGATGTAGAGAAGAGAAGAGCGTCAATGGCGCGGGCTCCCCCCGCACCGCCCCCCCCCCCTGGCTGTCCACAGGTTTGGACTCTTCTCTGTGGTGGGCTGACTCCGTCTTCATTTTGAAAAAATCAATTAAAACCCTTGACTGGTCCACCCAGGCCACTTGAACACTGCCATGATTCCTATCGATTTTGTGTGGCATCGACGTGCCCGAGACACCCTATTGATCTACCCGCGTCAGCCTGCGTGTTTTTGGAATAAATGTGAGAACACTGGTCCCTCGATGCTTCAGTGCTTACAGGGCAGCAGGCTGAGCCGCTGGCGAAGCCCCGGTGCGAAGAGTTCCTCTCGGGGTGTCCGTAGAACAAACACCTGTGCATGTGGAAGACAAGACAAGCCCTCTCATTGGGCTGAACGTCACAGATTTATTCCAGCACGATTTCAGACTGTAAGCTCTTTCACCTGTAAGGTAAAAACAGCGTAAGCGCTAGGCTTGGGCCCACGCCGGCTCTGCCCCACCGTCTGCCCGTGGTGCTCCCAGGCACGCTGTTCCCATCCCGTCCTGCAGGTAGCGCTCACACCTGCGCAGTTTGCATTTCTCCATGTCTCAGCTGCAAACCTGAACATTTAAAACACTCCCTGCCTTTGGTTTCTGAGGTCGACACACCCACACCAGACTCACCAGCCCTTTCATCGAGGCCAAGGTGCCTTGGCAGTGGGGCAGTGACCGTTGGCTTTGGTCCTCAGTGTGCGTTTCCCGACCACAGGTGATGCACGAGGCCTTGCTGTGACTCCCGGACAGGAGAAGTGTCAGGGAGGAGAGTTAGGCAGGCCTCCTGAAAAACAACCCCCACTTCGCTGCCCCCCCCCCAAAAAAAAACCAAACAAACAAAAAAAACCCTAACTCCTCTGGAGTCTGAATTTGCTCATTCTAGCAGGAGGGTGGTCCTAGGCCACTGTCCGGGTCAGCTGTCACTCACCGGTCACTTACACGTCTGCAGCCATATGAACTGTTCTGTCTCCAGACCAGGAGGGCTTTGAGGGACCAGTTCTGCCCTAGATGAAGAGAAAGTGGTTAAAGTGCCCCAGGGTCCCCTTCCTGCCCCTGCCCCTCTAGCTCACAGGTGGCAAACACAAGGCCTGCAGGCCCCATCGGGCCCTCCACCCTGTCTTATCCGGCCCAGCACCTTGTTTCTACCGAGCTCCTTGCCCCTCGTTAAGGAGTAGTTACATTTATACATTCCTAAAATTACGTTCGGCCCTTTCAAGGCAACAGCGAGGCTGATGTGGGCCCGGGTGATGGTGACAATGAGTTTGACAGCCCTGGTCTCGCTCCTGCTGCAATGGAAGGGGCTGTGCCATTGCAAGAGGGCTTGGTGCCTGAAGGAACCAGAGTGTGACCAGGCAGAAGTTGGCTCTGAAAGTCAATGACCCCAAATGGCCACCTGGGGGCACACTCCAGCTTGGTTTGGAGGCACAGCCTTTGAAAACAAGTCTCGCTGGACTAGGGCCTCTCCTGTGAGCGCGTGCCTTGGAGACCAGCCAGGTGCGTTGTGGGCTCAGGGAGAGGGGGAGGAGGGACTCTCCAGGTATCAAAGGGCCTCCAGCTGGCACAGCTCAAGGTCAAACATCACGGAGGAGGGAGGTGTTTGCAGCTGTTTGTAGTTCAGGTTTAGATTTGCGGCTCTCAAAGTGAAGTCTGGGGACCCCGAAGCTCCAGCATCCGGTGGCTTGTTAGAGCTGCAAGCTCTTGGGCCGCACCCTTGGTCTTCTGAATGAAACCGCGTGGAGGGCCCACCTGAAGTTCCAGCAGATACACCCGAGGCCTGCAGCCTGGTTCTGCGGAGCTGCCACAGGACATTGAACTTGACTCTGGCCCAGCCAGAGTGACAGAAGGGATCTGCTGAAGGGGGGAGGCCCCTGGAAACCCAGCCCAGGGTGTCCCGGGCCTGTGATGCACGGCTTGCTGCTGGAGCCACCTTCCTGGGCATCTCAGCGTGAGCTGGTCCAGTCTGGGAGGGGATTCTGCCTGCCAGGAGGTGGGGGCACTTGTGAACCGGCAGACCCGGGGCTTCACCCAGATTTCTGATGGCTTCCTGCCTCCCCCAAATTGTCGGGGCCTGGAGGAACTGTCCTGATGCCAGAGATCTTTTCGCTGGTGCAGGAAGTCCATTCAGCCCCGCGTTGCTTTTAATGAGTTTTGCAAGCAAGTGGCCTCTTCCGGTGACTCATTCTGCCTTTTGTGCACCGGAGATTGTGGTTTTAAGTTTCACTTTGGAAAGTAACCACTACTTTTGCTCCTTTCTCCGCGGCTGGAAGCTGAACAAGTTACATTCATTGTGCAACAAAGAAATGTAAACGCAGGCGGCCAGTCACAGTTCTGCCCCGATTGCAAAAACATCCTTTTCCGAGATGGTGACAGAGCCCAGCTAGGAGGGAGGGCTTTGTATTTCCAAGGAACACATCCATTTGGGAACTTTACGTTTTCCTTCGCGGAGTGGCTGGACAGTGTCGCTTCTGTTCGTTGTCTTCTTGATTCGTCTTTCAGAAATATCGTAAAAGTAAAGAGCACGGGTTGGTGGAGTGAGGCTGTCCGCCGCTGATTTATTGAGAGAGACTTGGTTCCGGACGAAAGCTGGTGTTCTGAGATTCAGGCGGCAACACCAAAGGTGCGATCCTGGAGCCACGGTCACACAGCGAAACAGCCTTCATCCAGACTCTCCGCAGAAGTCCGTGCCTGCTGCCCGAATAGGGACCTTCAGGACTCGGCAGTGTGTGTGAAGCGCGCCAACCGAGGTGTTTTTCTCCAGCCCCAGCGAGAGTCGTCTTCGAAATATTGGTGTCGAACTAAGTTAGTCTTGCACAGTTTTACTTCAGTATGTGCGAACATGAGACAGTGGCCCTTGTGCAATGATGAAACCAAAATGTGTTCAGCATCGAGTGCAGCTAGAACTGCAGCACTGCTAAAGGGCCATTCGTCGTGAGGGCCCTGTGCTGGGAAACGTCATGGGTGGGTGCTGGTGAGGTGACGTGGGATTGGGTGGGTGATACAGGTGTTTGTGGATTACATTTCACGTGTCACTTTGGTTCTTTCCTTCATCTTCGAGCGTGAGGGACCGCCGTCCAGATCGCCGACACCCGCCTCCAAAAACCCAATGCTGACGACCTTCTTCCGCCTCCTCTGACCGCTCAGCAGATTCTGATGACAGGGTGGAGTCCCCCGAACCAGTCATCCGCTGGTTCCGCCTGGTTGTCACCAAGCCAACCGTGGCCTAGACCCCCGGGGCGTGTCTGTGCTTTGCAGACTCTAAGACAAGGCCCAGCCCCGAGTGTTGTTCTCATCGCTGTTGCCGATCGCTGTTTGCGGCCGATCGCTGTTTGCGGCCGATCACGCCATGTTGATGAGAAGAATGGAAGTGGAGAGAGAGGCCACCTGACCAGGAAAAGGTAGAGCTGCAGCACAGGTCTCCAAATCCAGCGTGTTTTCGGGTGTCCTCAAGCTCCGTCCCATCACAGGAGTGGCAGCCGTATGGGCGGTGGGGACAAAGGAGGAGAGGTGAGCAAGGATCGGGGCAAGGGCCACACCGGGGGCCATCGTACGAGCCACCCTCCAGGACCCTGTAGCTAAGGCGGTTGGTGGTGACAAGAGGACAGAGCAGGACCCAGCCCGCAGGGCAGACACGAGGTGGCACCTGCGTCTTCCCCGGGACCGAACCCTGGCGTGTGCCACAGTGCCTTCGCGTTTTTAAAACGCTGACACACTTCAAACGATGGGGTACGCACCTCCTGTTTTGAGCAGGAACGAATGCAAATGAGACCTGGTTGTCCCCCAAGCAGAGCTTGACCCTTCAACTCAGAGGTGTCTGCAGGGACCAGGCACACTGGGTTGGGGAACCAAGCACGTGTGGGATGGGGGGGCGTGAACTGGACGGTTTGCCCAGAGGCCCGAGGCCCAGGGAATGAGCTGATGTAGCACCGTGCAGGGCGGGGGGACTAGGGGAAGGGATTCCTCTCCTGCCTTCTCTTCTTGGCTTGTCTCCTGACAGCTACACTGTCACAACCTTGGAACAACACAAAGGAGACCCTCTGGTTGCTGAACCACTGAGGCCGAGTGTCCTGGTGGAGACGTTGACTGGCTGGGGTCCCCCTGTGAAAACAGGGCAGGGTCAGAGGCCCTGAGCCTTGGGCGGGAGGTGGTGGTGGAGGGGATGCATTGTCCTCCAAGAGTCCCGCCTTCCTGTGGTGTGGTCACTGTTTCCCAGCCCCGGGCTTGTGCTGCGGTGTGGCCGTGTCCCTGTGTCTTGGCAGTGGGAGTGGCAGCCACAGCGGCAGGGCACAGCTGTGCTTGGCCCAGCGGTGACACAGCTGTGTCCAAGCGCAGCTGTGCCCTGTCCCCGTGTCCCTGTGCCCTGCCTCTGCCCGTCAGCCAGCGCAGGGCTCTCAGGCAGAGCCACACGATGGAAGGGGCCTGGGTCCCCGAGTCACTGGGTGGCAGGCGACTCGCCGAATACTAAAATGGGCTTTGTGGAATGAGACGTGTTTCCATGGGGATAACCTCTGAGATTCTGGGTTATCTGTGACTGCAGGTAGCATCACCTAGCCGACACAGACGGCAGAGGGGGGCCAATCCAGATCAGAGGGGGCAGGGCGGCTGCGCACCTCAGGAGGGAGGCCTCCTGGGACGTCCCAGGTCAGCATGCTTCAGTAGAAGTGCGATTCCATCCTTGATTTTGTGCTTTCTCTTTCTGCTTGTCAGAGGAGGAGGAAAAAAGAAGGATATATTTGACAATGTGGACAATGCTTCTGAGAAGTTATTTTTCCACCCCCTTCAGATTATTTTGGGGAAGGAGGAGATCTCAATACATTGGAAAAATAACAAGTAATAAAAAAGCAGGAGCGACTATCAGCCCCAGGAGAAGCCAGAAGGAACAGCAATAAAAACCCACGTTGTCACCCTAGGAGAGTCAGGATGGGAAAAGAGGGTGCGTGGAAGATAAAAACTTCATCTAACATGGGAAGTCAGTAAGTCATATCTCCTTAGTTCATCAAAATATGATAGCACATTTATATTATTTAGAAAAATAAGTAAAGAGCAGGGTAAACAGCTGAGAAAGCTCTGTCTCCAAGGAGCCGGGGCCTGTGTGTGTGGAGGGGCTGGTGGGGCAGGCGGGGCTAGGCCTTGTCTGACTTTTAGAGTTATGTGAATATATTATTCTGGTCTCAAAAATCTAGTAGGATGGAAATGATATAATGTCAACAAAATAAAGTTAGGGGGAGGGGAAGAGGAAGGAGGAGAAGAAAGACGAAGGCCGCGGGTCTCCCCTGCCAAGCCTCCGCACTTTCCTGTTCTCCAAAAGGCTGACCGGTGACGGATCCGCCCGATCCGACCTGTGGTTCGGCGCCGGGGTGCCAGGGACATCTGGGGAGACAGAGGGAAGGAGGTTTGAGGAGGCAGAAGGAGCCTCTAATGAGATACAGAGACTTCACGTTTATCGAGTTTGTGGGGAGACAGCAATGCGTCCGATGCCACTGTCCAGGCAGCTGTCGATTCCCAGCGAGCTCTGTGGATCTCCTCTAAGGTGAGGGCTTCCTGCTGAATTTGTGTTTATTAAAAAGCCACGCCCAGCAGCTGGCCAGACTCGCTGGTATTCTGGTGGGGCTGGAACCAACGGTAGGTAACTTTTTCATACTTTCCATTGATTCCCCTCCCAGAAATCCCCGAAGTCTCTGTTGGGGGGTTGGCCGAGTGCCGATCTGCCGAGCAATCTGGTCCTGGCCCCGCAATTTCCTACCGTCCTGCGGTTTGCTTGGGTTTCCTGACCTTTGTGGGTGTGGGGGGTGGTACTGAGGTAATCCTGGCATTTTCACTGGCTCTTCCGGAAAAGGGGACGTGAAGAGACGTGGCCTGGGAGTCCCGCTCCTGTGCAGGTGCTCACGAATGCCAGCCTCCCACGGGAAGGGGCTGGGAAGCCGCAGCTTCGGAGGAATCCACCCCAAACCCGCTGCCCCCAGGAGCCCCGCTCGCTACCACAGAGTGGGATGAGCAATCGGAAAGAAGAATTCTTTTAGATGTTAATTTTGTTGGCCTTTAATTCCCATGTGGAGGTTAAGAAGTGGAAGGGAGTTTACGCTGTCCACCTTGGGGAGGTTCTTCCGCGTGTATTTGCGGTCACTGTGTAACCCCTCCGGGGCTACATAGGACCACACGGCCGAACTTGTCTGCAGCGTGGAATAGAATGGGCTGCACTTCCGGAACAGGGGCAAGCGTAACCTTGGGGATGAGTTCATTAATGTTCAGTTCTCGCGTATTTCAGAGCCTTTGGTGAGTAGCAGTAGGATTTGAGGGAGTGGGGTCACCGCTAGGGAGTGACATCCCTGTAGAAGGACAGGTGCCCTCAGAGACTCGCTCGCTTGAATCGAGCCCAGTGGGCACAGCCCAGGGCCCGGTGACAGAGCTGCCCTCTTGGTCCGGTGGGCATCCGCTCAGATGGAATGGCCTGGGGATCTCCGGGTGCCGTGACTCATGCAAATGCTGTCCCAGCAGCCTCCTCACTGACCGACCCTCCTGGGGGTGAGAAACCAGTCCTCAAAAGCTGTCACGGTTCAATAAATCATCAATTTTTTCGGTTGTGCAACATTCCGGGTAGATGACGGATGCGACACCCCCGCCCCGTGTCAGTATCTGCAGTATGGGTTGGTTAAGTTTTCCACTCAGCAGAGGTGCGGGCACCTGGAGGAAGGGAGCGGGTGGCGCTGCAGAGTGGAGGGCAGGGGGTCTGCTGGAATGTGTTCGAGTGTTCGTCAGCCTTGGTTCACCTGCGGGACCCTCGCCGGGTCTACAAGGTAGATTTCTCACTGTTTCACAGCCTCCCGGGAAGCCCGGTTCTGCCCAGTTCACCCCTGGGCTGTCAGTTAATGCTCTTTCTTCTACCTGGTGAGAGACAGTCAGCAGAGGAGAGAGGAGAGAGGGAAAGGAACCGGCTCACTTGGTTGGGGTGGGGGTTCTGTGCGTCTGAAATTTGCAGGGCAGGCTGGTGGGCTACCGACGCGGGGACGGTGTGACCCTGCATTCCATGGCCACTGAACGGCTGGAGGTGGAAGTCCCTCTTCTCTGAAGGAGCAGCAGACGCCCGGCTCTTTCTCTTAAGGTCTGCATTTGACTGGCTGATTACCGAGAGCCATCTGCTTTACTCCGAGTCTACCAATTTAAATACTAATCACACCCCAAAAACCCCTGCACAGCAACATCTGCACTCGTGCTTGACCAAATATCTGGGCACCGTAGTCTAGCCAAGCTAGTGCATAAAATCAGCCACCACTGATGATAAAGCTGAAACTCAGGGAAGTCTTGTGTGATGTAGTTAAGGCCTGAGCCGAGAGCTGGCAGCCTCTGGAATTTGTTCCATCAAGACACTATCTCAGTGTGTGTGTGTATGTGTGTGTGTGTGTGTGTGTGTGTGTGTGTGTAGGGGCACTGGGACTGTTGGCCCAGGGTCTGCGGATGACAGTGGTCATGCTTCCTGCCTGAAAAAGTTTCTGGTCACCCGACAGGGTAAAAACCTGGTATGTTCCCAGATTTCTCCACAAAGCCTCTCTAGAAGACTGGTCCCCAGGACCTGGCATCGTGGGAAGGCAAGGATTCTGGAAGAACATAGGAGGCTGAACACAGGTCCAGTTCAGCTCAATCGGACTCAGCCCAGCCTGCACTGTTGAGCCCCGACCATGCACCAGTTTGCTTGGGGCCGCAGTGCAGCCTGGGAGAGCCGCACCCAGGGGATCTGGAGGCGATGGAGGGAGCGAGACAAGCTCAGAAACCAAAGGACTGGGACACGTGCTGTAGTGGGAACCCAGGGCTGTCCTTAACAGACAACACTGAAAAATACAATTTTTTTGTTACTTTCAGACAGAGAGGAAGGCAGAGAGAAAGGGTGAGGGAGAAAAATCAATGTGAGACTGGCTGCCTCCCATACACACCCGGGCTGGGGATTGTACGCACCTGCACCAGGGATCGAAACCACAACCAAGGCACATGCCCTGACGGGGAACTGAACCCACAGCCTTTCGGTTATGGGATGATGCTCCAACCAACAGGGCCATACCCGCCAGGGAGAAAACGACAAGTTTTAAAAGACCTACTTAAATTTGTGCTACAGCTTAGTGCTAAAGGACACGAGATTAGCAGTAACAAGTGTGCGTGTGTGTGTAATTAATCAGAACCAACAAACTTGGGTTTGAATCCGAATTGGTGCTAAAATTAAAATAACGGTAAAACCGTGACTGTTGTGGAAATATTTAATGAATACATGTCAAAGATTTTATTTAACTCGTTAATTAATGAGAAAACCAGTAAAATGTAAAAACGGGTTCAACGGAGAGTTCAAAGAACACACAAACGCAGGCTGGAAGTGATTTTGCAAATAGATTGCGAACAGTTCAGCGTGCGCAGGGCAATAATCAATTGCCTCCCCAAAGATCAAAACCATTTGCATTTTCGTGGATGAGAATTGCTTATTAGTTTTCTACAATGTACAGAGTGGCGAAATAGCACAAAGATGTGTAGAAGATGCAGGTATTTTGGAGGAATACTCTAGAAAAACATCGGGTCATCCGCACTTCCCCGTTTCGCAGACTGCCGTGAAGGTTCCCCGACACTCGGGAACTCTGAGGTAGTGGCTTTGGGCGCGCTCTTCGCGCTCTCTGCGTCCCAGGATCCGCCTCTGTAAGACAGCGCTGGTATTTCCTCACTGCACATCAGCATATTAAAAATACGAATGTGTATAAATGATTCCACACAGAGTATGTATTTAACTAGTGTTGGATCGTTCAAGCTGATACGAGGATTTGTTTCCCTGCATCTCTTGGTTCACGCATGTGTCTGCTCCCCCTCTGCGGAAGGCCCGTTGCACCAGGCATGCACACTACCACCCAGCGAGTGTGAGAGGCAGTTACACGTGGAGAGTCAGGACCCAGGCGGCCGGGAGTAATCACTGCGTCCCTGGGCAAGCTACCTCTTCATGCCTCAGCTTCTTCATTTTATTTATTTTTTTGTTTTAAAATATATTTTATTGATTATGCTATTACAGTTATCCTCTTTTCCCTGTTTATTCCCCTCTACCCTGCACACCCTCTCCCACCAGCATTCATGTTGTACCTATAAATTCTTTGGGTCGTACATATAAATTCTTTGGCTTCTGCATTCCTATACTAATCTTCACCTCCCCCTATTTTCTGCCTATCATTTATGCTACTTGTTCCCTGTACTTTTCCCCCTCTATCCCCCACCCACTCCCCTGCTGATAACCCTCCATGTGATCTCCATTTCTGTGTTTCTGCTCCTGTTCTATTGTTTGCTTAGTTTGTTTTTGTTTTTGTTTTGATTTTAGGTTTGTTTGTTGATAGTTGTGAGTTTATTATCATTTTACTGTTTGTATTTTGATCTTCTTTTTCTCACATAAGTCCCTTTAACATTTCATATAATAATGGCTTGGTGATGATGAACTTCTTTAACTTGACCTTATCTGGGAAGCACTTGATCTGCCCTTCCATTCTAAATTTTAGCTTTGCTGGATAGTGTAATCTTGGATGTAGGTCCTTGCCTCTCATGACTTGGAATACTCCTTTCCAGCCCCTTCTTGCCTGTAAGGTCTATGGTGAGAAATCAGCTGACAGTCTTATGGGGACTCCTTTGTAGGTAACTGTCTCCTTTTCTCTTGCTGTTTCTAAGATTCTCATCTTTTTTTTTAAACAAAGATTTTATTTATTTATTTTTAGATAGAGGGGAAAGGAGGGAGAAGAGAGAGAGAGAAACATCAATGTGTGTTTGCCTCTTGCATGCCCCTTACTGGGAACCTGGCCTGCAACCCAGGCGTGTGCCCTGACTGGGAATTGAACCAGCAACCCTTCGGTTTGGAAGCTCTCAGTCCACTGAGCCACACCAGTCAGGGCAGATTCTCTCCTTATCTTTAATGTCGGATAATATAATTATGATGTGCCTTGGTGTGTGCTTCCTTGGATCCAATTTCTTTGGGACTCTCTGAGCTTCCTGGACTTCCTGGAAGTCTGTTTCCTTGGCCAGATTGGGGAAGTTCTCCTTCATTATTTGTTCAAACAAGTTTTCAACTTCTTGCTCTTTCTCTTCTCCTTTTGGAACCCCCATGATTTGGATGTTGGAACATTTAAAGTTGTCCCAGAGGTTCCTAAGTCTCTTCTTATTTTTTTGAATTCTTGTTTCTTCATTTTGTTTTGGTTGAATGTTTATTTCTTCCTTCCAGTCCAAACCATTGATTTGAGTCCCAGTTTCCTTCTCTTCACTGTTGGTCCCCTGTACATTTTCCTTTATTTCACTTTTCATAGCCTTCACTCTCCTCTATTTTGCGACCATACTCAACCAATTCTGTGAGCATCCTGATTACCAGTGTTTTGAACTATGCATCTGATAGGTTGGCTATCTCTCTCTCTTTTTTTTTTTAGCAGAAGACTTCAGACATTTTTTATTTTCTTTTTTAAATTATATTTTATTGATTATGCTATTACAGTTGTCCCATTTCCCCCCTTCATTACCCTCCACCCTGCACACCCCCTCCCACCCACACTCCCCCCTTTAGTTCATGCCCATGTGTCATAAGTTCTTTAGCTTCTACATTTCCCACACTATTCTTGCCCTCCCCCTGTCTATTTTCTACCCACCGTCTATGCTACTTATTCTCTGTAACTTGTCCCCCTCTCTCCTCCTCCTACTCCCCTGTTGCAAACCCTCCATGTGATCTCCATTTCTGTGGTTCTGTTCCTGGTCTAGCTATTTGCTTAGTTTGCTTTGTTTTAGGTGTGGTTGTTAATATCTGTGAGTTTGCTGTCTTTTTACTGTTCATATTTTTTATCTTCTTTTTCTTAGATAAGTCCCTTTAACATTTTATATAATAAGGGCTTGGTGATGATGAACTCCTTTAACTTGACCTTATCTGAAAAGCGCTTTATCTTCCCTTCCATTCTAAATAACAGCTTTGCTGGATAGAGCAATTTTGGATGTAGGTCCTTGACTTTCATGACTTGGAATACTTCTTTCCAGCCCCTTCTTGCCTGCAAGGTCTCTTTTGAGAAATCAGCTGACAGTCTGATGGGAACTCCTTTGTAGGTGACTGTGCCCTTATCCCTTGCTGCTTCTAGAATTCTCTCCTTCATTTTAACCTTGGCTAATGTAATGATGATGTGCCTTGGTGTGTTCCTCCTTGGGTCCAACTTCTTTGGGACTCTCTGAGCTTCCTGGACTTCCTGGAAGACTATTTCCTTTGGCAGATTGGGGAAGTTCTCCTTTATTATTTGTTCAAATAAGTTTTCCACTTGTTGCTCTTCTTCTTCCCCTTCTGGTACCCCTATAATTCGGATGTTGGGACGTTTAAAGATGTCCTGGAGGTTCCTAAGCCTCTTCTCATTTTTTTGAATTCTTGTTTCTTCCTCGTTTTTTGTTTGGTTGTTTCTTTCTTCCTTCTGGTCCACTCCATTGATTTGAGTCCCAGTTTTCCTCCCATCTCTGTTGGTTCCCCATGCATCTTTCTTCATTTCAC
>PVKU01012371.1:0-35862 GCA_004027475.1 Anoura caudifer
ATTAATGGAGACATTAGGTTGCTACTTTGACTCTGTATAACATTAATAAACATTTCCGTTCCTTTTCACAAATCTCTGGCTTTGAGAGACATCTTTCCATAAGGCGGCGGACAATAACGGACCCTTTCTGTTGCTCAGTAACAGTTTTGGGGGCTCGTCCAGGATCTTAATTGCCCGTGGAAGACTGACCCCTCAGGTTCGAGAAAGTGAGACTTTGGAAGTGTTTTGCCAGTCTCAAGAACCTTCTGTTTTGCTCTGTAACAGTTTCACTGCTAGGATTATATCCTAAGAACCCTGAAACACCAATCCAAAAGAATCTATGCACCCCAACGTTCATAGCAGCACAATTTACAATAGCCAAGTGTTGGAAGCAACCTAGGTGCCCATCAGTAAATGAATGGATCAAGAAACTTTGGTACATTTGCACAATGGAATTCTATGCAGCAGAAAGAAAGAAGGAACTCCTACCCTTCCCGACAGCATGGATGGAGCTGGAGAGCATTATGCTAAGTGAGGTAACCCAGGCAGTGAAGGACAAATATCATATGATCTCACCTTTAACAGGAGCCTAATCAACAGAACAAACAGGCGGGCACAATATAACCAAAGACACTGAAATTCAGAAGGGGTTGATAGTCACCAGAGGAGAGAGGGGAGGGAATTTCAGGGGTAAAGGGGAGGAGTTTGGAGCAACAAGTATGAAGGTCACATGGACAAAACTAGCGGGGATGGAAATGAGAGGGGGTTGGGGAGGACTGGGGCAGTGGGCTGGAATGGGAGCAAAAGACAGAAAACTGTACAAGAACAATTAAAATAAAAAAAAAAAAGCATGCACCATGATCAAGCAGCATTCATCACTGGAATGAAAGGATAATATAATGTTTTTGCAAATCAATAAACATAATATACCAGATGAAAAACAAAATAACCACATGATCATATAAATAAACAAAATGAAAGATAAAAACCACATGATCATATCAATAGATTATGAAAAAAGCATTTGATAAAATAGAGTACCCATTTATGATAATGTTCAGCAAAGTGGTAAGAGAGGGAATATACCTCAATATGAGAAACCAGCAGCTGACATCAAACTCAATGGGCAAAACTAATAGCTTCATCCCTGAGATCAGGAGAAAGAGAAGGGTATCTGCTTTCACTATTTCTATTCAACATAGTATTGGAAATCCTAGCCACAACAATCAGGCAAAGAAAAGAAATAAAAGGCATCCAAATTGGAAAGTAAGTTAAACTGTCATTGTTTGCAAATGACATGATAGTGTACCTATAAAATCCTATAGGCTCCACCAAAAAAATTACTTGACCTAATAAGTGAATTTGGCAAAATAGTGGGATACAAAGTCAATATTCAGAAATTGATAGCATTTTTTGTACGCTAACAATGAAATATCAGAAACAGAAATTAGGAAAAAAATACCATTTGCTATAGCAACAAGAAAAATAAAATACCTAGGAATAAACTTAACCAATGAGGTAAAAGGCCAGTATTTAGAAAACCACAGAACACTGAAGAAAGAAATTGAAGAAGATACAAACAATGGAAGCATTTACCATGTTCATGGGTTGGAATAATTAACATCATCAAAATGTCCATACTACCCAAAGCAATCTATAGATTCAATGTAATCCCTATTAAAATACCAATGACATATTTCACAGATATAGAGCAAATCTTTAAAAAAATTATATAGAACCATAAATGACCCCAAATAGCCTCAGCAATCTTGAGAAAGAAGAGCAAAGTAGGTGGGATCACAATACCTGATATCAAATTCTACAATGCCACTGTAATCAGAACAGTCTGGCACAAGGATAGACACATAGATCAATGGAACAGAATACAGAGCCCAGAAATAAACTCATGTCATTGTGGTCAATTCACATTTGATAAAGGGTGTAAAAGCATAAAATGGAGTAAAAGTAGCTTCTTCAACAAATGGTGTTGGAAGAACTGGATTGCTACATGCAAAAAAAAAAAAAAAGAAAGAAAGAAAGAAAAAGAAATTAGACCACCGATATACACCAGACAGCAGAATAAACTCAAATGGATAAAAGACTTAGGTAAACATAAGCCATGACACTATAAAAGTTCTAGAGGAAAACACAGGCAGTAAAATTTCAGATCTCCCACACAGCAATATTTTCACTGATGTATCCACTAGAGCAAGGGTAATAAAGGAAAGAATAAATTAATGGGACCTCATCAAATTAAAGAGCTTCTGCATGGCTAAAGAAACCATTAAAATGAAAAGGGAACCAACCATATGGGAACACATATTTGCCAATGTTATCTCAGACAAGGGTTTGATCCAAAATATATAAAGAACTAATGCAACTCAATGCCAGGAAGACAAACAATACAATTAAAAAATGGACAAAGGATCTGAACATACACTTTTCCAAGGATATATAGAAGTCCTTGGGCCTTCCATATGTCCCACAGGCATATGCAAGGATGGCCAAACATTGCTTGCCATCAGAGAGATGCAAATTAAAGCCACAATGAGACACCATCTCACACCTGTCAGAATGGCCATCATTAATAAATCAACTAACAAGTGCTGGTGAGGTGGAGAAAAGGGAACCCTAGTGCACTGTTGGTGGGAATGCAGGCTGGTGCAGTCACTTTGGAAAACAGTATGGAGTTTCCTCAAAAAACTAAAAATGGAACTGCTGTTTGACCCAGCAATTCCACTGCTGGGATTAAACCCTAAGAACCTTGAAACACCAATTCAAAAGAACCTGTGCACTCCAATGTTCATAGCAGCGTTATTTAAATAGCCAAGTGTTGGACACAGCCTAAGTGCCCATCAGTAAATGAGTGGATCAAAAAACTGTGGAATATTTACACAATGGAATACTATGCAGCAGAAAGAAAGGAGGAACTCCCACCTTTTGTGTCAGTATGGATGGAACTGGAGAGCATTATGCTAAGTCCAAGTGGTAATAGGCAAATACCATTTGATCTCCCCTATAAGTGGAACCTAACAAGCAAAACAAATAAATGAGCAAAAAAGAACCAGAGGCATGGAAACATGTAACAGATTGACAGTGACCAGAGGGGAGGAGGAAGGGGAAAAGGGGGAAAGAAGGGCAAGGGTCTAGTCAAGGAACAGGTATAAATGACCCATGGACATAGACAACAGTGTGGGGATTGACTGAGGGTGCAGGGGCTGGCTGGGTGGGGGGGGTGGAGAGAGCAATGAGGGAAAATTGGGCAACTGTAATAGAACAACAATAAAAAAAAGTCCAATATGAAAAATACAAAGAATTTGATATCCACCTTAAATTTAGTTTGGAAGCTTATTTATTTTCTCATGTGTAATAATAAAATGATCATGGAATAGTATGAAAACATGATGGAAAGCTGTAGACTGGCTTCCATAAATTTGAAGTAGCGATATCATAGACAGTCACTGACCACAAGTCCCTAATGTGCAGGTGATAAATGAGGCCACTTTGAATAGAAATTCATGATAATAGAATTTTTATTTTTAGATTTATGTTAGTTAAAATAAATCTTTTGATGTGTTTATTCTGGTAGCATGTTTCTAGAATCTGGAAACAACAAAGACTTCAATGATTTGAGCTCCTTATTTAAGTAAACAGAGGTACTTTTAGAAATCACTTACACAGGCACAATGCCATTTTGTGCAGCAAGAAGATAAATTTGGTTACATTGTGCTAACAAGTCCATAAACTCACTGAAAG
This sequence comes from Anoura caudifer, assembly GCA_004027475.1. Lineage (NCBI taxonomy): Eukaryota > Metazoa > Chordata > Mammalia > Chiroptera > Phyllostomidae > Anoura > Anoura caudifer. The sequence goes on from PVKU01012371.1 coordinate 3,736, forward strand.
TTTTCTTTCATACTGCATTATTACTTTCTTTTAGAACTCAGCTCCCTGTCTTTCTTATCTGGGATTAGGTAGGCTATCTGAAATATCCCACAATGCAATTGTAGAAAGAAAGACAGAACATGTGAGAGCCATGCACTGATTCTTAAGGTTTTACTCCAAAGTAATAACTATCTCTTCCATTCGTGTTTAACTGATCAATTCACATGGCCCTAATTCCAAGGGTCAGTGAAGTACTCCCCTCCTATGGAATAATAATGAAAATTAGAATTACTTGGTAAGCTGTACTAATGTCTACTGTTTGTCTTTAAGAAAAAATAACACAATTTGAGTCAAAATGGATATACACATGGCAAAAATGCACATAAGTGATCCTTGCAGTAATAGATTCTCAGAGCAAAGGGAATAATAGACAAGTTATTTCTGGAAGTATTTCTGAAGGCTCCGTGGATGGGGCATTTAAACTGGTTCTGCAAAGACAGGAAATAACTGCAGAGGTACATGAGCAATCTGTGGTAAAGAAAACGCATGATCACAAGCAGTGTGGAGGTGGAATACAGGGGGGATAAATGGATGAAATAAATGGAAAAGCCAAATGGCAAGAGTTAAGATTAAAGGAAATTACAAAAAAAGGTAGTATAAAATGTAACATTTACTGAATGTCACTAATAGTAGAAGGGGAAGTGAGCAAGAGGTAAGGATTTCACTGATAGAAGTGTGGTTATAGTTTAGAGAAGTGTTTCAGAAATGGAGTCATCTCCTAGTTCAGTGACATGGTAATTGTTCTATGAAGAAAATGACCTATAGTCCAATTACACTGGAAAATACTGCACCTAAGCATTTTCTGTTACAGTTTCACCTTATATATTTTTTGCATTAAGGTTAGAGGGATTCTTACAATGAATGTATTTAACTCAACATTCTAAACTTGATAACATTTTAAAAGTTAATAACATCTACTAACACCCCATACACACTCTGAAAACAGTTTAGAAGTTCTAATTTAGTGCTAAGTGTGAGTTATGCTTCCTGCTATGTGACTAGGAGTGTTTTACTTAATACAGTCAAAGTATCAGTTTTCAAAGGGAAAGACAAACACTAAATATACGTTGACTATAAGCCACAGTTGTTATTAATTCATAAGTCACATCGGGATACTGCAAAGATTCAGAGTACTATTATGTGCTACTATTTTTATATTGGAAAATTAGAAAATTATTTTAATCTATATGAATCTTATTCATATGGATTATATCCTGGAAATATCCTGGAAATAACTGGGGATCTTTTTAATTCAATAGATTTTCCTTGCTCTCCCTTGTAATGTAGTATTGTTGCTTTTTTTTTCTACAGAAACTTGAGCATGGCATGCTGAATCATTTTTCTAACTGGCAAGATTTCAGTTCTCTGGAAAAAAAACTGTTATTTACTTTAATTACCCAAGGTAACAAAAAACTCAGGTACCTTCTTTGATACAGTCTAAGATATCTTAGATGACTTAATATAAGTTGAATGATTAATTCATTTCCTCCTAAATGAATACTTTCAGGGTTTAAGTATAGAAGAGAATCTTTTGATTTTCAGACCCATGCTGAAAATCATGCTATAGTATGTCATAAAAGGTAAATCTATAGTGAAAATATAATCTGTTCTTGCTGTCATATATATGATATATATGCACATAAATTTTAATCATATTATTAAATACATTGGCTCAAAAGGGGGTTATATGTGACTCAAATTCATGATTAAGTTACTTATGAAAAGATTAAATTTTTCATAAATATTTTAGAAAAAGAATAAATTAGCAAATCCAATTATACTTACAATAATTTCTCCCATTGCTGAAAACTTTTTTTCCACAGATGTCTTTGGATCTTCATCAGTTACTGCTTTGTATGTATGAGCTTATGTTCATGTGACTCAGTTCCTGTGAATTGGATTTATAATCCCTTATGGTCATGAACTGAGTCTTTATGCTTTAACATCCATTAAGTAATACACTTTCCTGGCATTCACAATATTCACCCTGGCAATGTAGCCAATAGGAGCATAGTAAGACTTGGAAGATTGAAACATCTTTCTGCTCATTGTCTTACCTTCCACTCCTTCCTGAACTTAGCATGTGTGTTTTACTTCATTTTTTTTTCATTTTGTGATTTTAATTGCCCAATGAATACACTATAGAATACAGTGACTAAATATAAAGGACTCTTGGGGGGGAAACATGAAATTTAATTGTTATAGAAATGAAGTGATAATGAGTCTCTGAACACATCTAAAAATTTGTTTTGGGTACCAGAAGATAATGTTTTTCTCTTTCATACCTTGTATCATGTAGTACTCCTGTAAAGCCAAATATTTCTTTGTTTATTCTACTCTGACTGAATAAAATATATTCCACATGAAATAACTGAAGAATTATTTAGGCAACAATATGCATGTATACATGTATACTCACACCTACACACTTGTATATATGTAACAGAGAAATAGCACATGACAATAAATTAAAGCATACTCATTTGAAATTAAAATGTTCAGATCTGAAATACAAGATATTGCACTACAAAGATGCCAGTTTTAAGCAGCTAATTAGCCTTCTAATTTGGAATATAGTGTAATTGGGTGTCTTCTGTTATGAGAGTTGAAATTGAAACAAGTGTGTATTTTGTACATTTATATTCCTAAATTGTCAAACATATTTTTTTTTTTACTTCTACAGGTAATTGACTTGTACTTTTGATGTTATTGTGTATATTTCCGCCTGGGAGTCTCTTTATAATCCACATCCTTGCAAATTCTTCATTTCAAGGACTGCAGAATGTGTTACAACATGAACTCACTGAAATGGCTTCATGAAATAGTACTGTTTGAAAAGAAGTCACTTTGCAAATCAAGTATAAAATATTTTAGCATACTTTTTTATGGTCCATAGCCCTTTTTTATTATAAACTCACTATAAAATTACAGAATATGTGGAAATAAAATGAGAAAATGTCTTCATTTTAATTTCTTAAGACATTTATATGTTTTTACATTAATGTATCTATAATTTAAACTGTTTTACATTTTCAAATATAACAATTTCTAATATAATTTTTAAGGAGCTAAGAAGTCTGAGGGAGAAACATTTATTCTTTGAGGACCATATATAAGAAAATAAAGATTTCTTAAATTTGTAAATTTATTAAATATCTGGTTGTTTTTAATAATATAGAACAGTTGAGATTTGATTGGTTTTGCTACCAAATAGCAGATAAGGGAAGCAGTTTTATATGGAAGTAGTTGACTGATAATGCGTAAATGTGATGCAGACCCCAGTTCATGGGGTCCACCATTGTGGATGAGATAAGAGACAAATTCACATGGACCACCGAGTCCTGTGGAGGAAAGGGATGGCACAGCTACTCTCTCAAGAGGAGAGCGCCCCGTGCCCTTGCCATGACAAGCTTTTATTGGGTTTAATTTGCACAGGAATACAGGTAAAGTTCATTAATCATTGTCAGGCAGTAAGGATCAAACAATAGATAGCATACAAAGAAGTACGAGGGCTTATTCTGAGTCAGGGTCTGTTAGCTAAAAAGCTACAAAATTTTGGGGAACAAAACTCATTTCCGGACCCTTATCATTTAATTGAGAGCATTCTTAGCAAAGCAGGTTTCACAGGACTTTACAAATTCTTTCTTATGCCCGATCACCAAGGGAGCCCACCCTATCCATCACAGAGCTGCACTGCCCTCTGTTAATGTTTCAGGCTTAAGTGGAGCAGAGCAAGGCACCCAAGAGATAAGGAAACTTCTCCCAGATAAAATGAGGACTCAGGCTATGTCAGGATGGCCAGGGGGCAAGGGTCCATCACCCCCTTTTGCTGTGGCCCCTCGAGTCCTTCCTTGAGGGCCTTACATGTGATTGTGCCTGTCTTAGGCGACCCTTCCCTTGAGGGAATCTTACCCGTCATTGGCTAACCAACCAAACACTGGGGGCCAGTTATGGATGAAGCAGAAGCAGCACTCCTGCCAGGGAGAGAAGCTTTGTCTCCTTAGTGACTTACAGTCCAAAGGTCACTCATTCAGCCTTAGCCATGGGGGGGGGGGGGTTACAACTCCTGAAACCAGGCAGGGCAGTTCCCAACATAAATGGAGCCTGAAAGTATCTAGAAAGGAAGTGTTGGTTATAGTAGGAAAGGGTATGCTCCTAAAAAAAATCCCATTAGATTAACTCTACGAAATCATCCTGTTTCTCACTCATCCAAATACCCAATGCATGTTTGGTTGGTTCAGCTCCACAAATCATTGTCTGTGACTGCATTGAAGGCTGCATTGTCTTGTATGTCAACTCACTGTCTGTACAGAGGAGGTCTCTCTGGTCTCTGCATCAGGGAAAGAGATACAAAGAGAGTCTCATAAGTAAATGATTGAGCATAGAATTAAGGTAGATCATTGAGCTTACCTCCCTATGACAAGAATACATTATAATGCTGTATCTTACTGAAAAGTGTTAGAAAATTTAGTTTTCTCTTTGAGCCCAAGCAAAATCAGATGGTACTGAGCACTTGTCTACCTTAGACAAATGGCCAAATTACCAGTATTCCAGCTGACTAATATGATTGAAAAGATAACTCCACAAATTAGAATTCTGTTTCTTCAGGACTTTTAGTGGGCTCACCAGTGTCCATCCAAAATTCCTGTCTACTTGGAACCACAGAATGTGACTTATTTGGAATTGGGTCTTTGCAGATGAGTAGTTAAGGCAATACACTAAATTAGGGTGGGCTGTAAATCCATTGACCAATATCTTTATAACACGAAGAAAGACGAAGGCAGAGAGTGGAGGAATAGAGCCACAAGCTGAGGATGGTTATTACCACATGGAACCTGGGAAGAGGAGAGAAAGGATTCTTCCCTAGAGCCTTCGGGAGAAACATGACTCTGTCAACACCTGGAATTCAGACTTGATGCCTCTAAAACTGTGAGAATAAGTTTTGTTTTAAGCTACCCAGTTTGTGGTAATTTGTTGTGGATATTCTTGGAAACTAATATAGTATATTTAATCAAATTTCCTAAAACTAAATCTTACTTTTTTTTTTTTTTAGAAAGATGTATTAATTTAATGTAAAGGCTCCTATGCTAGAAAGATTTACTGAAAAATTATACCAGGGATTTTCATTTCTGTTTGACTCTTCTGTTTCAACTGTGGTTTTAACATGTGCATTTCTTTTATCTTCTTTTGAAAGAGAAAATTCCTTTTTCAAGTCTACTTTAATTAAAATAACTACCTTAATAGTATGTTAACAATTAAAGGATAAGAACCTAGAATTACAATATTGCAGTTTGTTTCTTTACCTATACAATGGACTACATCTAATGTAGACTAAATTTGAAAACATGTTTGCAGTGTTTCACATGGTGTAGTATTCAATAAAGAGTAAACCGTATTTCATTCTGATAAAATTAGTGAAATTGTACATATATGATAATCATAAATTAGAACAGCAGAGATTTATTAGTATTTACTACAACTCAAATATGTGATAAATGATAAATTATGAAAGCTAAATGCACACATACACACACGAGTACAGATAAAACTGGAAATATCTCAATAAGATAGTTAGGTTGTACTAATATCAGTGTCTTGGTTGTAACATTGTAATATAATTTTGTAAGATGTTATCATTGGGGAAAACTATAAGCAGTACACAGGAACTCTGTTTTATTTTTTAAACGGTATATAAATCTACAATGATTTTAAAATAAAAATTTGTTTATAAAATATAATAAGACAGCTACATTAAAACATACAATATTAAAAACAGACCAATAAATGTCCTGTAGATGGCTAACTTTAAGGCATCAGAGAGGTTATGTATTGATGTGTGTGTTGGTAGTCATAGTAGCACTAATGCAAGAAAAATATGTAAGAATCTTTATGACATATATTAAAATACTAGTAAAAGAGGATTTGAGAGAGAATGACAATTTACAATAATTTTATTCATTCCACCAAAATTACTAGTTCTACTTATGACTTTGTACAAAAGGACATGATCATGAAGATTCTATTTTCTTTTACATGTTATTGGTAAAATGTTTTTCCCAGCTATATTTCTTAGGCTTTTATCTCATCTTTTATATTAATTAATAAAATACATTGATGAATAACAAAGAAAAATATAAAGATGAAAGAAAACATTTTCCCCAAAACTAATGGACTATAAATATTTTATCATTGCTTAATATAATTTCATTATCTTAGCTAGCATTTGTATCCTAAAGCTTCAATTATTCTCCTTAATGGCAATTTTAGTATTAAGCATTGATGTCAAAGTTAAAATTTTCAAATTATTCCCAAGTTAAATATATTACTCTAGAAAACATAAATGTGCATAGATTTAGGTTGACTCAGTTTCTACAGAAGCGTGTAAATAATAACATCCTCCTGCCCTAAGCCTGTTCCTCACTCTTATCTAATATCTAAAAACAATAACTTCTGTTTTATATTTTAAATTATGTTTTTTTGCTTCTATAACTCTAAACAATATATAAATGCAAAAAATTATTGCGTTGTTAACTTCAGTAAAGATGACTTTATCCATATAAATTATTTCATCATGATTTTCCATGCCTCAACTTTAAATTTTACATGCTTGTGTAATATACTTTACATATATACACTCCATATGTAAATCTCTGATTTTTGTTTTATTAACTTACAATTACCACTTGGCTCCTCATTATATAAAATGACCCCCCTTAGCAGTCTTGCCATTATTTCCATCTGCCCATTCTATTATAAACTTTTTCCTTCCAATGTTTATACTATTTTCTATTGTACTACCTTTTAAAGTTGTAAGAGTTGTAGAGCAATAAATGAAGTACATCTTTTCCTAACTTTATAAATTTTTCTCATTATAGAGCCAAGAATACAGCAGGGTGATTTTTGTCTCTAGGATTCTAGTTAACACAATCTATCTGTCATACAATGGAAATGGATCTAGAACAAAATATCTTATTTTTTCTCATGGCCCAAAAAATCATGTCATACTTTATTTTGCTTCATATTTGGACTACTATTTTCTTGTATTTTTCCCTCATATCTATCGATCATTTTAGTTCTTTTCTCTTATTTAAAAGACTCTCAGATTTCTAAAAATAATCCCTCTCACACAATCCTCTTATTTGAGTGATGTGGGAATAATATCAGTGGTGTGGTGGAGAGACTGGGATTGATTAGTGTCTTTACTCTTTTAAAAAAATGTATGGTTTTCTATACATTATTACCCATCACATCAGATAATTTTCTAAGTCTCTAAATATCCTGAAATGTGCAAGAATGGATATTCTGGTGTTTGGCTTGGAAGATTGGCTTTCATACAATAAAGCTATATTGCCAAAATATATACTGTCAAAAACATTTTTCCAATGACACTCACTATAATGATGTTTTTATGAAACTGCGATGACATGAGAAGAGAAAACACAGAATATCATGTGAAAAAAAAAGAATGGCTTAATATATCCTAAAATATACTAAATTCCCTGATTATGTAGGTAAGTCAGGGGCTCTTTTTATACTTTTATAGCACACAATACATTTATGATTAAATTGAATTTTGTAGATTATAGTCTACTTTGTCTTCCCGAGCATAGGTTGTCTCAATATTGTTCTCTATAATATCCTTGGCACTTCGCACAACGATTGCACATTTTCAATCCTGATAATTTTTTGAAAAATAAAAGGATGAATAATGAAGCAAAGAAAGAGTTGTTTGATGTTTAAAAATATGATTATGCATGTACCCTTGCCTCTGTTTCTAGTTTATACAGAATGACAGCTATCAGAGGTGAAGGGAGAGGGAGACTGAATGAGAGAAGGAAAAGGGATTAGCCATTTATGATATCTCAGATTAAAGGGGGATTAACTTGGATGATGATGAACTGGAAAGGATTGGGACTGACTTGGGGACATCTCCAATTAATGATAGTAGTCACAGAGGGTATAGGACTGTGAATCTACCACAGCAATCCCCAAAGATGGAAGGACCTTTATCATTTGATGCTGTGGCAGATTTGCAAACAAGACTTTCCCAGAGCAAAGCATCAACTTTAGCTGTAACCACCTTCACCACAGTATTTTCAATTCTCTAAAATGTTTTACTCTCAAATAGAAGTTGGGTAGGGTACACAGTTAAAAAACATATGTATTTTGGCAAAAATTCAACTCACATCAGTATACATACGAACTGCCCCTTGCTTGCTTCAACACTTGCTGTGGCAATGGTCTGTGTGGTCAGAGGTTTGCTGGTAAATAGGACACATGTGCCCCTTACCAGTTTACCACAGCCACTCCTCTAACTCTATGGTAGCAATAAAGCATCTGGTTCCATGCAAACAATAAATAAAAAACCAGTACCTATGTACCTATATACATACAGACAGTTGCCTATGTACATATATATTTTAGATTTCTTGAGAATTCATCTTGAGTTCTTTTTTTATTTAGATAAACATTTTTAGGCAAGGACCTGCTGTTAGTGTCTTTTATATTGAAAGATTAAAATGTGAACAGAAATAAAATGAATTTCCTATGATATGTCAAGGATAATAAGCTTTTCTTCTCATTATTTTGTTCTCTACCCAACCACCACAAATCTATTATTAATTGTTGTGAGATATTAGTAAAAATCTGGGATTGTTAATCTTAATATATACTTAGCACATGGAATCTTCATAACATTTATTTCTTTCCTGTCTCCTTATGCTTTTTTATAATAAAGTTAAACTCCTTTTCATATATAGTTGAATCAAGAGGCAAATTACATCTCAAGGGTGGCAAACTGGGTGACTCTAAAAGACTTGTTGAAGATTGGAAATAAGATTAAAAAATAGTGATGGCAAAAATAAAATAATTCCATTTTCATTCATAATGAAAAAAGGTTAAAATAACATAACATAGGTCCCTGAGGAAATCTTTCAGATAAAGACCTGTTGACTAGTAAAGTCTATTTTTAGGCATCACAACAGTAGGTTGTTTATGTGATAGGTCAATAAAAATTCTCTGGTATTATGACAGTTAATAAAGATATACAGTTCATATAATGATTATGCTGGTGAACACTTTAAAAGTGCAAACTTTAATAATGTTACATCACTATTTATCTAGGGTTTTAAAAGAATCATCAGCTACTAAAAGTCATCAGCTACTAATAGTCACCACCTACTAATGAATTACTGGTTGCTTCTGAAACCAATTTATTTCCTTTCCAAAGCAATTTCAGATAAATTTGCAGCTATTAAAATAATTTAATACAAGTGACATCCTGGGGAAAATGTGAAGGAAAAAAGACATTCTAAAATACTCATTATTTCTTAAAAGTCAAATCTCACAGATTGAATGACTCCTGAGTTATTGGTTTCCAAATCAGCCAAATAATCAGAAAGCCTTGGAGGGGTTTTTTTTTTTCCCTGCATCTTTTAATTTTTATTGATGTATGGTTGGCATCCAATAAGCTGTACATATTTAAAGTGTAAATTTGATAAGTTTTGACATATGCATCCACAAAACCACCATAATTAGGATACTAAACATTTCCATCACTTTTAGAATTTCCTTGTGCCACTTTACAATGCCTTTCTATCACTCCCTGATCCCGCTCTTCCGACACTTCTGTGTTCCTGTGTTCTGTCATTGTAATTTAGTTTCTGCTTACTAGAATTTTATATAAATTAAACACTACAGTATGTAATCATTTTTGTGTGTGGCTTTTTTGCTCAGCATAATTATTTCAAGACTCATCTATATCACACTGCATATCAATAACCCTTTTGTGTACTGCTGAGTAGTGTAACATTGTATTGCTCTATGCCAGTGTGTTTATCCATTAACCTGTGGATGAACAATTTTGGTTACCAAAACTAAAGCTGCTATTCACAGTTGTGTAAAATTCTTTGTGTGAACTCTTTCCCTTGGGTAAATGCTTAGAATGTAATGGGTGGATCATATGATAGGTGTCTGTTTACATTTTTAAATTAATTAATTAATTTATTTATTTATTTATTTATTATTTTTAGAGAGAGAGGAATAAAGGGTAAATGAGAGAGAGAGAGAAACAGTGACATGAGAGAGGAACATTGCCTTGCATATGCACCCTGACCTGGAATCAAACCCACCACTCAGACATATGCCCCAACAATGTACCCAGTGACCCTTCACTTTGAGGATGACACCCATCCAACTGAGCCACACCAGTCATGGCAGGTGTCTGTTTACATTTTAAGAAACTGGTAAATTATTTTCCAAAGTAGTAAAAACATATCATTTCTCATGATGAGGTCTGAGAGTTCCAGGTCTTCCACAGGATTACTCAAAATTCATATGATCGGTCTTTTGGTTTAAGTTATTCTAACTACTGGGTAAGGTGTGTAACGTTACCTTATTTTGGTTTAACTTGTTCTCTCCTCATAATTATTGATATTGAGCATCTTTTCTTATGCCTCTTTGCCATTCATGTATCTTTTCTGGTTTTGTTCAAGTCTTCAAGCTTTTTAAAATACTTGTTTTTTTTTGTTTCCTTATAATTGAGTTTTCAAGAATTTTTTATAGCATGTAAAATCTGGATACGAAGTTGAATTGTATTTCCTTAATATCTAACTCTTTAATTAGCCATCTTATGCTCTTTAAAGTGTTTCCAAATAACATAAGTATATATGGAAGAAACTGTGTGCTTATCTTTTAAACAGCAGTAGGAGTCCACAAGAAGGTTGTTAAATATTGTTTCCTGAGCTTCACTTCTGGAAATTCTGGTTCTGAGGGAGAGATGAGGGATATGCATTACTTTGCTTGAAATGTATATTCTTGGTTTAAAAAATACCCATAATATTGATTTATTTGTCAGCTAATCAACTTTACATATAATTTACATAAATGAATATAGCAATTTTAACTTTAGAGTTTACATTCTTTTGATAAATATATAACCTTATATACCACCCCTCAAAAACCAAAATGTATAATGATTCCATTCCCTAAAAAAATATTTCCTTTTGTTCCTAGGTAATCAATTCCTTCTCACTCACCTCCCAGTGTCATGCAAACAATGGTCAACTCACTTATCATATAAATTTGATATTTTTAGAAAATCATACAAATATCATTATACAGTAGTATTTTGTGTCTGGTTAATTTCACTTAGCATAATCTTTTGAGATTCATTCATGTTGTTGATGTTACTAGCAGTGTATTCCTTTTTTGTTGCTGAGTAGTACTCAGGATTTTGATATAACAATTTTTATTCATTTATGATTAATAGATATTTCATTTGCTTCCAGGTTTTGGTTATTATGAATAATGAAGAATATTTACTTACATGAACTTATATTGACATATATTTTCATTTTGTTTATGTATCAATGACATACCAGTAGTAAATGAGGGGTCTAATTAATCTACATGTTTTCAACACTTGGTATGATCAGCATTTCTAATTTTAGATATTCTAATGAGAGTTGATTGTATCTTGTGTTTTTTTATTGTTTTTGCCAAATGGCTAATGATTTTGAGTATTTTTTCACACGTTAACTTTGTGTATCATATTCAGTGTAGGACCTATATGAATACTTAGCCTATTGATATTCATTCTTTTTGTCTTTTCATTTTTGAGTTGTAAAGCTCATGATATTTTTTGATACAAATTCTTTATCAAATATAGATTTTGCAAGTAATTTTTCCAATTCACTACTTGTGTTTTCATTTTCCTAACAGTATTTTTCAAAAATCTGAAGTTTTAATTTTTTTTAAGATTTTATTCATTTATTTTTAGAAAGAGGGGAAGAGGGGAAGAAATAGAGGGAGAGAAATACCAATGTGAGGTTGCCTCTCATGTGCCCCTTACTGGGGACCTACCCTGCAACCCAGGTATGTGCCCTGACTGGGAATTGAACTGGCAACCCTTTGGATTGCAGCCCTTGAGTTCAATCCATTGAGTTATACCAGCCAGGGCCATGAAGTTTTAATTTTAATGAAATGAAGTATATATGAAATTCTTGTATTGTTCATGCTTATTTTTACTATCCTAGATAATGTTGCCTAAACCAAAGGCCTCCAGTCTCCAAAAAGAAGGAAATTGTGATATTTTGCCATAATTTTCCTTCAATAATTTCATTGTTTTGAGTCTTACAGTTAGATCTTTATTCCATTTTTGTTTTTTTTTTAAACATAGTTTGAAGCAATGGTCAAGTTTATTTATATTTATTTATTTATTGTCCTATTGATACTGATTGACAGTCTGTCTGGAGTGCTGGGAGTGGGTTGAGGGCAAGACATAGGAGCGGCCACTGGAGAAGCTGGAACTAGGCCAAGAGAATGGAACCTGGGATCCACTTGTGCACCGAGCCTTGCACCTCAGGGCTGAAGGTTGGATGGTCAAGCACTGAGGGGTTGGTGTGCAGCGAGACAATACTTTCACAAACCACCCAGGGCCGTGGTGAAGGCAGTGAGTTTTGCATTATTTCCGTGGGACTGTGAGGCTGCGCTGAACCAAGCTTGTGCCTTATGGATGCTCTGTCCCTGGTGCAGATGTCTGCCGGTGGTTGCAAATGCTCTGCCCCTCCCACAGAAGCCCCCCTTGGTACTGCCTGAGAGGCCATCCACACCACTGGAAAGGCTGTGTGGGGTTTCCAGGGTCCTTTTACTCAGGCAGTTGATCTGTGTCAGTGGGCCCTGAGTGTGTGCAACTTGCCTCATATGAAGATTAGGGCATGGAAGGTACAGAGTTGATGGAGCACCACAGGAGTCTCCCCCATTGGTCCTGATGGCAGCAGGGTGAGGTTCTTACAGAGTACACACAGGGCTAGCAAGATAATTGGATAGAGGAAAAAGCTCTCCTACTCTCTTCCAGTACCAGATTGGAGGTGGGACCAGGGGAAGACAGGCATATGTGCAACAGAAATTAAATGGCAGCAGGGGGAGGTTCTGGAACAAAGATGCCCATCAGTAGAGCCAGGAGGAAAAAGGAATTGGTTGAGAGGTGGAACCATCCAAAGCACACAAAAAATTAGAAAGTTAATTGGTTGTTCTGAGAAAGTGCCTGGTATGTCCCATACCTGAAACTAATATAAAGGAGGAAAAAGAAACTCTCTCTTGCCGGTTGGTCACTGCTCAGAACCTTAACAGCCACATGATCCATGGCCTCCAGGAGGGAGTCTCTCCCTGTCTCTCTCTCTCTCTCTCTCTCTCTCTCTCTCTCTCTCTCTCTCTCTCTCTCTCTCTCTCTCTCTCTGATCTGGTGGAGCATTTGCCAGTAGGTTCATGCCCTTTCTGGCCCTGGAATATGGGACCTTGTGGGCCTAGTAGTTGCATGGCCGATGGTGGCATCAGCATCACACACAGCCTCCAAAAGGGAGCCTGAAGCTGGACAGCTGCTGGGAATAAGCTAAGCTACTTGGATGACTGCTTCTAGCCACTTTGAGCTCCAAATGACAGTACTTTAAATAGAGCAGGAACTTTGCACATTGCCTTTTGTTTTGGTTTTGCTGAAGACAACTGGGTTTTGTGTGGAATTGCAGAGAAGATGAGCTTTGAGATAAGGAGACCCCATTCTCTCAGATTGCTCAGCATCTGAATAAAAACCTCTTCCCTTTCTCAACAGCCTGTGCCTCTAGAGTTTGGCTTGGTGGCAGTGGTCAGACAAATCCCCATATTTGTTAAGTAACACTATGGATATCTAACACTTTCAACATACTTTGTTAAAACTTGTACCTATTTCTCATTGAGTTATTCAGTCACATGTTAAAAATATGTGGGGGAACCCCCAAATGACAGAATCCTTGTAGTACAAACTTCCCCCACTAGGTGAGTATTCTAGGAGCCCATCTGTATCAGTGTACCAGCTGGCATTGCCGCGGAGATAAAATTTACCATCTTAGTGTCATTTCATCTAAATTCACAAGCTTAAAAACAAATGTTTGAGTACATTTAGCCATCACCATTTTCCCCTATGTATTTTGAAAGGTTTTATATTCAGAGAAAAAATAATTTCATTTTAAAAAGTATTTGTTAAGTCATTTTTCTAAGAGTAAAAATATTTGTTATAAGGTGAAAATCAAGAATAGAATACAAAGTGCCTGAAAATCTAGATATTTAATATTAAAAAATAGACTGTTTTTTTAGAGTTTTGGGTCCAAATTAAAATTGAGCAGAAAGTTCAGAGATCCCGTATATCCCCTGTATGGTAAACTTAAAAAAAAAATCTTGTTTATTCTATTACAGTTGCCCCAAGTTTTCCCCCTTTGCCCTCCTCCATCCAATGCACCCCCTGTTCCTGCAGTCCAGCCCCACCCCATGTATGGTAAACTTTTAAGGTAAAATATCCTGTTCCTGCTACCAAATTATAGTAAAATTCCCTTCAATATTTATTCTTGATTGAATTCTACATATTTGCACTGAAGGTGTTTCCTTTAAAAACCACAGTAATTAAAGTTTGTTAAACTTAACTTTCTAAATATGTGTGGTTTCATGTTAAGTAAATTATTTCAAATCAGACTAAGGAATTTTCTTAAAATGAAAAGATAAGCAAAATGCATATGAGTATTTTGTAAGTAAGATAGTGTCACACACCTTCTTTTTTTAAATTTTATTTTAATTGTTGTTCTTGTACAGTTTTCTGTCTTCTACTCTCATCCCATCCCACCGCCCCAACCCTCCCCTGCTCCCTCCCATTTCCACCCCCCCAGCTTTTGTCCATGTGTCTTTCATAGTTGTTGCTCTAAACCCTTCTTTTAATTCAAAACACTATGAGAGTATCTCCTTAAGTATGAGTGTACATGGATTGTCTTCCTTCAGATCTAAAATAAAACTAATCCATTTTGTTTCTTGTCAAGGTCAAAAACTTGTTTTCCTAAAATACTATATTGATCCACAAAATATAAATTTTTGGTGCAAATGAAGGCTTGAATGTGTCAAAAATTTCAATTTAGGTTCTGGTGTGATAGTTCTTATCGACCATGAACTCCTGCGTCTGAGCACTGATTTCTTTTCCTTTGATGCTCTCAGTAGATGTTTGCCATTAGAGTAGTACCACACTGCAAAGACACAAATTTTCTTAAAAATACCCATTATTGATGAAGTATCATTGTATGAAAGAGCACCTGAAGATGAATAATACCCACATGTTCCACAATGACACTATTAAATGTATAACTTAAATTTAAAGATAGTACCCAATAAATGTTTTATCTGTTAAAATAAACATGCTATGGCCTGGATATTGCAAATTAAAATAGGGAAAAGAGACAGCAACAGCCAGAGAACATTCTAATAAGAGAAATACAAGGAAAGAGTCCTTTACGATGTTATACAAGGTGTTAGACAGAATTTATGATTCTGCCCCTAAGCAATTTTTAATGATATAAATGATGGAACTCTGCACTGATACTTAGTCTAGGAAAGAATAGAATTATACAAAGAATAAAGAACCTAATTTTCATAATCAAATTTATATATAAATATACATATGTATATATGTAGACATGTTTATTGTAGTTTAATAGTTAATACTTCATCACTAGTTATTTACCCATATTCTGCAATTTACTTCTTGATGTTTGCATTGTACACAAGTTAACCCTTGTATTCTTGGGTCTTGTCTAAAATGTCCATGGAGACATTTGTTCCATGTCAAAAGGTTCTGATATTTGGTTCTGTCCAAAACGTCCATGGACATTTGGTCCATGCCAACCTAACCCCATGTGTCATAACCAGCTAGGCAACTGTGGCAAGAGGTATTATTATTGTCAATACAGCCATGACACAGTTATGGGGACAATAAAATATGATACCATTTTTTTGCCTTAAACCTGTATACCAAAGTATAAATAAATGTTATGGACTGTTTGAACACAGGGATTTGTTCTTAAGGTAGATTTTTTGACAGGACCAAATATCAAGGACAATTTGGGCAGAAACCAAATATACTGATGGATGTTATGTACAGGACAAAATTTCAAGGACCACTTGGTGTGAACCAACTGTCTCCATGGATGTTTTGGACAGGACCAATATTCTGCTAATCTAAATTAATACATAGAGAAAGCCAATTATATGAAATAAAGAATAAGTTAGTTGAGGATATATGTATATACATATATATAATAGAAATAGAAAAATAAATTTGTAGTTTTTCTAACATATGTAGTGATTACTTTCCTTATATCAAAGATATAAAAATCCCATACTAAAAAGTAATTTTTCTTTTATTTTTAAGGCATTTCATGTGCTACTTTCTCTTTTATTCTTCTATTTTATCATTTTATACCTTTCTCTTTTATTAGATATTTCAATACATTAGATTGCTCCTTAGTTTTAATTAGAAAAGAGGAAAACAAAACTATAATAGCCTAAGTATCATGAAACTCTTCATCACTTCCTGGTGTGTGTGTGCGTGTCTGTGTGTGTGTGTGTGTATGGTTCCACTCACAAATACTGAACACAATAAACACATTTGGGGACTGGTAGTGCTTATTAAAATAATAAAGAACTGCAAACTAAGGCACTAGATCTGAAAAGACAATATTTAAGAGTACAAACTGAAGACCCCTTCTCTCACTCTTTCTTCCACCTTTGTCCTTCCTTCCTTTTATCATTTTCAAAACCTAACTGCTTAATGCACAATTCACATATCGTAAGCAGATAATAGTAACATAAATAAAAATCACATGTATAAAATATTTTGTATTTTCTTCAGCATGCATCAAACATTCCCAAATCTGGAATATACAAACTGTTTTTTGGTTGACTATTGAAATTGGCATCTGATGTTTATTATTCTAATAATTCCAAAACAAGAAAAATTATTATTTCTAACATTTATGCATATTCCAATTTTGGGGAATCCAAGAGTTATTGACAATTGCTACAAACCATTCAGGCCCTATTTTAAATATAAATATTTTGATTAAAAGAATTGCCTCCTTACACTAAATCACATAACCAAGTATCTGAAATCAGTAAGTCATCACTAAAGGATAGAAAAATCAAATAAAATTAAATTGACTTAAAGAAGATTGTTTTTAAAATTATAATATTAAAAATTACTCAACTATTATAATAAATTTTTATGTAAGTACAGATTTTATACATCTCATATGATCTGCAGGCCTAGATGGAAAATTGAGAGAGGAGATATTGTCATTATTTATGGGCTAGATAAATAATATCTTGAGAGTTTAGATGATCTGTCTCAATCATCTAAAGATGATTAGCATCTTAGTAAAAGGCTAAATCAGGTAAAAAGGCTCTGTACAAACAAAATTCAAACATCTATATCCTATTTTACTAAATAGCTTGCCCCAACAATTGGAAATGTAGAAAAAGAAAATATATGTGAGAAAAGAAAGCTTCTTATTGTTTGAAGCAATTTCCAGATTATGGCAAATCTTAGCATCTTTTATCAGTAAAAAGATACTTTATTGATTATAGTTCAATTATTTTTTGTTTATTTTTGTGTGTATTTAATATTAAGTAATATAACTGTTTCATTACCCATTTACATTACTATGGTTCTTTTGTTTTAGGATAAGTAGGATATTGTCTGTCCAAAATATCTTTGGGTTACAGGTAAAATTTGTTTCAAACCTAAAGTCAAATTAATAATGTGCATAATTTTAAGCACTGGAGAACTTTAAATTTTTTTTGCTCCTAAATTGGGTTAAAATTATGAGCAAATTAGGTGCTCCAATCACTATAAATTGAAGAAAAACAAATTTGAAGCTTTAAAGCTGATACTTTAAATTTGTTGCTTTGCATTTGTAGGCTGGAAATCTACCTACCGTCTATGACTCAGCCATTCCACGACAGCCACAATGCCACGTACAAGTCAAATCACATTATGGAACCCTGATCACTTGCATTGAAAAGTGAAAAGGGAGCAAGTTAATAAGCTAGGAGATTGTTAGTACATGAAATTGTTTTAAATGGAATTCATCATTAGAAATATGTGGTTTGAAAGTTATGCTTGAAAAAACTTCAGAGAATGTTGATGCTGTAAAATGACATTCCCTTAATCCTACAGCTTCTTTTATTTCATAAAAAAGATGGATGATTGGAACACAAGAGGAACAGAACACAGTTTGGGGACTGGTTTAACTCCAAGGCTGCTTGTCTTCATTTGAATGGAGCATGATTTGAATGACATGAAAGAGGATCCAGATAGCCTGAAGAAAACAAAAGGAGTCTCTTCTTTTGAGGCCATTACTTTTTCTTTCATTTCATTTTTCTTTGCAAAGGGTCTGACATTTATTACTCCCACACAAAATCCTACACTCTTGTAATCTACATAATCCCAGCTTCAAATCAAATAAGTACCATTAACAACTTTCTTCATCTTTAAAAGCAAATGTCATTACAATTTGCTTCTGGATTGGCTTAATGGAAAATAAAAGATAGGTATCTATTACACTCAGATGAAAAGCTAAAAATACTTACACAATTTACAAAATATTCTCCTTTGGAGCTTAATTCTAAACACCTTTAGAGAATGTGGCTGCCCCATCCCAATTTACATGTTACATAAATCTCTAACCAATAGCTTTTTAACCAGAAAGTCTTTACAACAATTCCATATAACAGCAGGGAAGGTGACCAGTTGTGATTAACAACTTTCTTATTCAAATGCCTTGCTAGAGTGAGAAAATTATCCAGCTTCATCTTGGCCTCTTACCTGATGTTTATTACAGCAGATGAGATTCCCCTCCAGGCAACCACGATGTTATTGCTCTTTTCATACTAAATGCATTCCATAACTGTGTTAATCCTTGCCTTCTTTCTTTCTTCCTTCATTTCTTTCTTTCTCTTCCCCCTCCCCTCTCTCTGCCAGCACTGTGAAATTTTATATATCCCAAATCTCATACAGGTATACAATTATGATCTATCAGTTGATAATAAATTTATTTTAGCAACTACTTTAATCCCAATGTATCAATGCATCTTTCTGGGTTTAAAATTATGCTCTGAAATAAATAAAAGGTGTTATAATTAAATATATGCATATATATATATGATTGAGTTTCAAGAATATTAAGCCAGATGTTTGCAGTATTGACAGTGACTCAATGAGATTTTTTGTGTATAATCTTGTCAACTGATGGTCTTTGGCATTAATTCAACTCCAAGAGGAATCTCCAGTTTGGGTTGTGGTGCAGAAGGAAACTTTATTCAGTGCAAAACAGCTCAATTGTGGGTCCTGGCTGCGTAGCTCAGTTGGTTAGAGCATTGTCCCAATATTCCAAGGCTGTGGGTTTGATCCTCAGGGCACATGCAAGAATCAACCAATGAATGCATATATAAGTGGAACAGCAAATCAATGTATATCTCTCTCTCAAATCATAGAAAGAAAGAAAGAAAGAAAGAAAGAAAGAAAGAAAGAAAGAAAGAAAGAAAGAAAGAATTATAATTTAAAAAAACAAAACAAAACTCTTTCATGATACAGCACAGACAGCTGTGAGGCAGCCCTGGCATCAGGTGGCCCAAAAACAGCTGTGCGCTGCTCCATCATGATCTGATATGCTCTGCTCTACTTCCTGCTGGCCTGCTTCTCTCTGGTCTGGTCGGCTCCACTCTGCTCTGGCAACAAATCTTCCATGGGAGACACAATCTTAGGTGGAAAGTGTGCTCCCAGAGCTAAAGGGGAGCTGGCTTATACAGACAGAAGTCCCTGCCCCTGGGCCCCCCTGGGCCCTGATTGGTCCATCCTCATGCAAATGAGGACTCCAAATCCTCACAATTTGATGGGTCCAAAAGCACTGCCCTGATTGGATAGAATAGAACGGCTCTAATTAGTTAGATCTGTGCAGCTCCTATTGGAAGGGGAAAGCCTATTCGTTGAAGTAGGATTCCAGAAATTTATAAGGACTGGCTCAGATGTCTGAAACACAGTGCAGGCACACAGTTCAAGCACAGAAGCTTCACAATGAAATGCAATTTGCCTGAGAGGACCCTGTGCAGAAATGGCTGCTAAACTCTGATTTATATTTTTTCCCCCCAGTTAGCCACCAGGAGCACTTCTTAATAGGTATTTCCAACCCCCTCAAGGTTCACAGCTTCATTATCAATGTTGAACCTATGATCTTAGAAATATTTTAAAGTACAATTTTCTTACTTCTACTACCTTAAAAGATGTGAGTAGATACACAATTAATGTGAACTAGGATGCAATGGTCTGAGCTGCCCTAGCTGGTTTGTAGTGTTTACACTCAATAAATTAATATTTCAAAGTTTTAAAGCATCAGTTGTTATTTCCACAATGATAATACTCAAGTCTCTAAACTATTTTCCTTTTTTTTCTTTACTTTTCTCATGAAATAACAAAAGTGTGTGTGGAAAAAAGCATACAAACTCAACAACAATAACCACCACAACAAAACTTTTAGAAGTGATATTCATAATACTTTTAATTTAAATAAAGACTTATATTCAATGTGAATTTTGAAATTTATTAAGCATTTTAAGCTTATTTGTAAAGTAGCACTGAAAAAGAATGCCAACGCATATACTAAAAAAACTGGTCACTATTTTCAAAAGTTGATCTTGTAGTAAAAGTATTTCTATATATCTAGGTAGTCAATCCACTACCTTTGAAACAAACTTTATTTTTATTTTAAAATAAATGTGTGGCTTTTAGAAAAAAAACTCAAGAAGCTTGAAAAAATGAAAAAGGAATTCCCATATCACTTGAAATCTTTTGACTCACAAATAATCACAATGAAACTTTAGTCACATAGACACATCCATTCACATATGTATCAGCCTCAGCTGATTGCTGATTTTCTGCTATAAAATAGGCTGAGTACGTATAATGGTGACTTATGGCTCTCAAGCTGAAATTATATGGCCTGTTACAGAAGTTTGCCATCTCCTGAATTAGGGTATTACATGTACTACAGAAGATAACTCTTTGCTTTAAATCATGCATTCATCAATCTTTTACATTTACATAATATTGAGAAATTTAACTGTTTCCATATCATAATACAACACCAAGATACTAACCAGAGATATAATGAAGGCTTATTTCAAACAATTGGTGCTTTTATCTAATAACTCATTTAAAAAATAGAAATCAAAATCAGAAAAAAATGCTGATATATGCTGATTTCATATTCCCTAACTTTGGCCAATTAATGTGTTTCTCCACTAAATTAGATCATGAAAATAAAATTCTTTCTAATGTGTTTCATAATCCAGATAATTATCATTTAATTTTTTTATGATATAGTTCAAAGGCAACAGCAATTAAAACCTCATATTTTATATGAAAATACTAATGTATCAATTAGGGTTTTTTAGTTGTAAGCAATAGAAAACAATAAGGGGATAAAATGGAAGGATTAATAGAATGTTCATTAGTTCACATAATATGTTAATTACTGTTCCAGAATATTTTGAATAGAAAAAAATGACAACCAAGACAGACATTAGATGATTGAAATCATCTAAAACAGCAATTTTCAACCCTTTTCTTCTCATGGTACACATAAACTAATTACTAAAGTTCTGTGACACACCGCAAAATATATTTTTGCCTCTCTGACAAGTAAAACAGGTATAATTTTGATTCATGCACCCTGTATAGCTAGTGTTGTGTTGGCTGATATCATTTTTTTTATTTGACAGTCTAACTAGTCAGGCATTCATGATTTAAACATTCTTCCAGCATATTGGTTAAAAATCACTAATCTACAGACAAAGAGATAGCACATTATCTCTAAAATAAATATGTGAATACCAGTGTTTTTTTTTGTTTGTTTTGTTTTGTTTTTACATCGAACCATTTCTCTCATTCTTTCATTATTCCAAAGTACAAGGTTAGAGTATTCAATTGGTGGCCCTGGCTGGTGTACCTCAGTGGACTGAGCACAGGCCTGTGAAGCAAAGTGTTGCTGGTTCGATTCCCAGTCAGGGCACATGCCTGGGTTGCAGGCCAGGTCCCCAGCAGGGGACACATGAGAGGCAACCACACATTAATGTTTCTCTCCCTCTCTTTCTTCCTCCCTTCCCTTCTATAAAAATAAATAAATAAAATCTTTTAAGAAAAGAGTGTTCAATTGGTGAAATTAGGTACTATGTGCACCCTTTGATTATACCAGGGCAATACAGCAAAGGATTTAACAGTAAGAATATATGGCAGGCTATTGGATTTCATTGTAACAACACAAAACACTGATTTATTATCTTACAAAGATGACATCAAATGAATAAAATGCAGTAGCTCACATTAAAAACAAAAAAAATTGTGGTATTATAGGAGAAATGGATTATTATGTGATAAATTTAAAATATTCACCCTATTCACATTTACTGAAAAAGAAATTTAACATATGTAGTGCTGATCAGTTTATTTCTTTCCTGAACACATAGACTATATATTTTTCACATCAACTCTATACTTTGCATCTAACTAGCACCAAATAGTGGATGCAGATAGATACATTGAACATACAAGTCTAGGTACTAAGATATCCACCATGAATATCCATTTTTTTCTCTCTCTTTATCTAGGGAGCTACAAATAGAAGACTGGGATGGCAGAGAAAAATTGAGAAAGAAACCGATATCCTGGCTCACCTCAGGGAAGGCGACACAGTAAAGAGCAGTCTGACCACGCGTGACTGTGCTGCCCCCAGGACCTCCGCCTTCACTGAGTTTAGTCACTGACTCCCATTACTTTGTTTAACCCCTATGTGAAATGAAGTATAATTGGAATTGGATTTTAAGAAACAACTGTGGTATATAATGCATAGAAACTCTCTCTCCCCAATACACCAGTGTGACCTGCTTGTGTGTGTATAGGAAAATCTTAAAACTCATGAACTCCTATTTTGTCTGCATTTCATTAGTTTAATATAAGGTATGTTTCCAATATATGCTATAAAGGTAGTGAAGGTGATACAAACCAGAATTTGTTATGTTTATTGCTATTGAGTCATATTTTTATTTTAAATGTATTTCATTGAAATTATTTTATGGGTTACATATAAGGCTTTTAGAAGGCCAAGTTCTCTAGTATCAACTTATTATTATCTAAGAAAAAATTATTACCTTTAACCAAAATCAGAACATTTCATCATTACTTTTTTCTTTGAGATTACTTCAAGGTTTTATGTAAAATTCTAACCAGTTCTATTTCTTTTGAATTCCAATAAAAAATGTTGCCACCCTGCCCTTGGCACTATCTTCTTCTTCCCTGAATCGTAGTCTGTTCTATACAACTCTTATCTATTCAACCAGATTGTACTTTAAAACAGTGACTGTGTTTAAAGACTCTGTGTGCTCTATGGTACTTAAGTATGTCTACAAAATTATTGCAAAATGATAGTTGTGGCAGCTCTAAAGAGACTTGCATGGTTTTGTAGGCTTAGTTTGATCATTTTCTGAAAAATGTATTTTAAATGAATCTGCATTCTGATGTGAGCCTGCTGCAAAAATGAAACAAGCTTGTATTCACTTTTTTCCCTTCTTAGACCGTTGATCTCCCAGCTATGATAGAGAACCTGTTCAATTATTTAATATTAACTTTTAAAGATATCATTTGTATTTCATCTGTTGATTGGCACAGTTTTGACTTCTTTGTGGGCACTTGCCTTTCCTGTAGCCCACATTTCCCCCGAATAATACATTTAGCCATGACATTACTTATCATTGAAAAGGTTCCTTAGAATATGAAGGAATAAAATAATTTATTTATTATTACTGAGTAAACCCATTATTAGTCATTGTGTACTCTATCCTTAAGTATAAGACATATGTTATGAAATATTTAATATTATTAAATATAACTACAAAGGCACATTGTTAGAATTATTGGCACATTTTACCATTATGCTATTGTGCTTTCATTGGTAAGATATAATGGAGTTCTTTGAATTAATGTGTTAGCACTTTTGTAAGCAACCATATAAATGGAAGATTACCTTTGTTTTAATCATTATATGCTAAAAACCTATCTTTGACTTCTATAGTCCTATTTATGACTACATATATCCCCCAGATATCTAATATTCCTACTTACAGTCCTGATAATCTTACTAAATTAGGAATGAATGATTTCCCAAGTGCAGTGCAGGGATAACTATCATGTAGTCACAAAATAGCAGATATTTGTGCTTTCCAAGTGAATCTCTAAAATTATATAAATTCTATTCTTGGATATATCAGTATATAACATGAGCATCTAAGAGATGGATTTATTTAAAAAAATCATTATCTAAAGGTGCAACATTAATTTCAGATTTAAAAAAAAGGGTTGCATGCTTGATAGTCTCATCAGAAACCTAAAAGAGATCCTGTACTTCTAAGGAATTAAGTTGAAAATGATATATAGAAAATGTTAGCATGTTTAAGACCTAGTTATGGTCAAAACAGTCAGTGTCATTTTATAACTCCGTAGAATCATTTTTCCATTTTCTCCCTATTAAAACCACTAGGAGTTGGATTAATAAGAGAAAAAGAAGATATAACAGTTATGGTGAAAAGAGGTTAGTAAATTGGCTTTAAAATTACATCAAGCATCACCACAATCACACACCGGATGATGAAACATTCTATCAGTATTGGCAAAATATGTAGAAATAAACTAGTCAATCCAGCCCGACTGCCACATTTAGGAGTGAATAGTGATAGGGAAAGATGGCTATGACTCTAGGTGAGATGGTTAATAGGTTGAAGATTATGGAGCACGGATGCAGATTCTGTGTTGTTTGTGCAGTATCTTATTTCCCACCTCTCAAGTAACAAAGAGAAGCTAAGTTTTCATCTGAGATATTTTTGTGCAGTCTTTATTCTTCTGACCCACATTTTAAGCTTCTAGGTAGAAATCAAAGTGAGAGAGGGAGTTGAGAGACAGTCACAGGAGGTGAAAGTTAACTGGAGTCTCTATTTTAGGTTCTGCCCCAGAGGTTTAGTGTTTTTAGTTTAAACTTGAAAAGCTTGGCTATACACCATGGGGCCTGCAACATTATTGCTCCTCCAGCTATGACAAAAGTCCAGCTATCCCACTTGTAGCCAGTCCTCTACTGAAAACCAGCTGGTCTCACTAGAGATCAGAGAAAAACAAAATCAGAGCTTCAACTAAATAAACCAAAGGCTTCTTTTGATTTCTGCTCCTTTAAAAAAAAAAAAAAAAAAAAAGACACAGAATATGTAACCAAAAGCAGGTCTGGCTGCCTGCTGCTATGAAAGCCAGTACTCCTGAGAGGCAAGGGCTGATGCAAAGGACAGTGGTTTATTTTCCCGTGCCAACCACCTGGAAAATGGGGGACTCATGTCTCAAACCCCATCTCTACATCTCAGTGGAGGCAGAGGTTTTTATAAGGAGGAAGAGGAGAACAGAACAAAGAGATCAAGAAAGGGGATTGAAAAGTTATCTATGTGCAGACAAGCATAGTTCGATAAGGCAAGTGATGGTCCAGAACGTGTCATCCTGGTTTAGTCATTCTGGCTTCACAGTTTAAGGTCAGCAAATATCCTGGAGCTGGGATGCCTGAAGGTCAGAGTCTGTAGCTTTTGAAGTTAGCTCCTAGGATTCTTATACAAACGTGCTGTTCATCTACAAGCTACATATCAGAGTCAGCACTTACAGAAACAACGTCAAAAGAATGGTGGGGTGGATTACAATTTCTCACCGTTACAATTTTCCACTGGTGCAAATTTATTATTACATCAAAAAGAGAGGAATCTTAACTAAATCTGAGAAAAGAAGAAAGTATGTCAATTTCTGGGTTGTTTTATACTTCTGTTGTTTTATCTGTCAAGGGTAGTAGTGCCAACAAAGTAGCTTTCATTTGGAA
Source organism: Anoura caudifer (assembly GCA_004027475.1). Taxonomy (NCBI): domain Eukaryota; kingdom Metazoa; phylum Chordata; class Mammalia; order Chiroptera; family Phyllostomidae; genus Anoura; species Anoura caudifer. The sequence goes on from PVKU01012371.1 coordinate 29,571, forward strand.
ATTCAAACCACTTCAAAAACAGTAACTGACAAATCGTAATTTACCGAGGGCAAAAAACTGAGGCGGCCATTAGAAGGTACAGTGCACTGATCCATTGGCCTGTTACAGAAAGTGGTGAATTGTAGTCAAACTGCAAGGACATCGGAGCCATATTTCCTAACTTATAGCCTGCTCACACTAGTTGTATTCAAAGTCAGATTTAGCTGTCGCTTTTGTGAAAATTTGTATATAAAACTATGGCTTTACCGAAGTGTTGTTACTAATAGTAATAAAGTAAGTTTAAAAGTGAGTTTATTTTTATAATAATAAATTAAAGAACAATAATATATTAAAAATCTGAGTTTATTGTCTCTAATAAGTATTTCTTTCCCAATAACAGCCTGACTGAAGATAATTTGGCACAGACATTTTAAAAATGTTCAAATAAAATCTTTGGCAAATAACATTTTGCTCTTTGCTAGATTTGGTTGATAATCACTTCTTTTCTTTATATCTTCGGTTTGTTTTGCAATACTACATATCCAAGGCATTTTTATCCCTCCTTTTATTAACTTATTCTTCGTTGAAATATAACTTACATTTAGTGAAATGCTCAGCTACTAAGTGTAATGTTCAATCAAATTTTGACAAATGTTAGGATACCGAATGTTTACATCATGGCAGAAAATTCTCTTATGCCCTCTTCTCCAATCAGAAGCAACTGATCTGATTTCTATTAGTTTTGTATAATCTTGGATTTCAAATTAATGGAATCATGCAGTATATCTATTTTTTTGCAATGAATTTTTTAATTGTTTATGCTATTACAGTTGTTCCCACAGCTTTTTTCCCCTTTCCCCACTTCCACCCAGACCTACCTTCCCCTCTCCGTGTCAATCTCCTTATTATTGTCAGTGTCCATGGGCTATTCAAAAATGTTCTGTGGTTAATCTTTTTGCCCTTTTCATCCAGTCCCTCTCCCTCCACTCTAGCAGCTAGCTGTCATTCTGTTCCATGTATCTATGATTCTGTTTCTATTTTGTTTGTTAGTTTATTGTGTTCATTAGATTCAGCATATAAATGAGATCATGTGGAATCTGGCATTCATTGTCTAGCTTATTTCACTTAGCATAGTATTCTCCAGGTCCATCCATGCTGTCAAAAAAACTAAGACCTTTTTTTTTCATGATGTGTGTCATTCCATTGTGTAAATGTACCACGGCTTTTTTATCCACTCATCTACTGATGGGCACTCGGCTGTTTCCACATCTTGGCTATTGTAAATAGTGCTTCTAGGAATATAGGGGTTCATATATTTTTTTAGTATTGGTGTTTTGGAATTCTTAGGATATATTCTCATGCATGGGATCACTGGGTCAAAAGGCAGCTCTGTTTTTAAATTTTTGAGGATACCCTATACCTTATCATTTTCCACAGTGGCTATACCAGTCTCCATTCCCACCAACAGTGCACTAGGGTTCCCTTTTCTCCACATCCTCAATAACACTTGTTGTTTATTGATTTATTCATGATAGCCATTCTGACAAGTATGAAGTGATATCTCATTGTGGTTTAAATTTGCATATCTCTGATGATTACTGAAATTGAACATTTTTTCATATATCTATTGGCCATCTGTATGTCCTCTTTGGAGAAGTGTCTATTCAGCCCCTTTGCCCATTTTTAAATTGGGTCATGTGTCTTCCTGGAATTGTTGTATTAGTTCCTTGTACATTTTGGAGATTAAACCTTAATCAGATTTATCACTGGCAAAAATGTTCTCCTATACAATGTTCTCCTTTTTCATCTTACTGATTGTTTTTTTAGCTGTGTAGAAACTTTTTAATTAGATATAATTCTGTTTACTTATTTTCCCCTTTGTTTCCATTGCTCTAGGAGGTGTATCAACAAAAATATTGCAACAGTAGATATCTGAGATTTTATTGCCTATGTTTTCTTCTAGGATTTTTATGGTTTCATGACTTCCATTTAAGTCTTTTATCCATTTTGAGTTTGTTCTTGTGTATGGTGTAAGTTGGTGGTCAAGTTTCATTTTTTTTGCATGTACCAATCCAGTTCTCCCAACATTATTTATTGAAGACACTATCTTTGCTCCATTGTAGACTCTTGCCACCTTTGTCAAATACCAATTGATCATAAAGGTGTGGGTTTATTTTTGGGTTCCCTGTTCTATTCCATTGCATATATGTCTATTCTTGTGCCAGTATCAGGCTGTTTTGATTACAGTCACCTTGAAGTACAGTTTGCTATGAGGCACTGTGATACCTCCACCTTCATTCTTCTTTCACAAGATTGCCGAGGCTATTAGAGATCTTTCCTTGTTCCATATACATTTTTGGAATATTTGTTCTAGTTCCATGAAATATGCCATTGGTGTCTTGATAAGAATTACACTGAATATATAGATCACTTTGGGCAGTATGGTCATTTTCAGGATGTTCATTCTTCCAATCTGTTAACATGGTATATGCTTCCTCATATTTGCATCTTCCTCAATTTCTTTCTTTAGTGTCCTATAGTTTTCTGAGTACAGATTCATTAATTCCTTGGTCAAATTTATCCCTAGGTACCTTTTGTTGTTGTTGCAATAGTCATATTTATTCTTTTGGCTGAGTGTTCCTTTCATCAGGCATAATATCTTTGAAATTCATTGTGCCATTTTGAAATTCATTGTATCAGTAGTTTGTTCCTTTTTTATTACTGGGATGTAACACGAGAGTGTGTTTATCCATTCTCCTCTTGATGGATAGTGAGATTATTTTCAGAGGTGTTTTTGTCATTGTCTTGCTATTATAAAGAAAACTGCTATGAATATTCTTTTCAAGTCTCTTAGGACATCATTTTTATTTATTTTAAATAAATACATCAGAACAGAACTGCTGGATCATAGAATAGTAATTTTGAATAAAGAAAATGCCAGTTTAGCAAATGGGTTATATATTACTATATTTCTCAGAACAATACATGAGAGTTTGGGGATTTCTGCATTCTCTCCAACTTTAATTGTCTTCAGTCTTCTTTTTTTTTTTCATTTATTTATATCCATTCATAATGCTGAGAAAATCAGATTCAAAGGAATGTGTAAAGTATGACAAAATTACCTGTTTTTGTATAATTAGTCAGCTGTATATATTTTTAATGGTTACACAAACTCATTGACCTTTGTTAACATCAGGAGATCATTAATAGAAGTGTGAGTGATGGGTAATTTTCAAAATATACTTTTGTTTTGTTTCATTAGTCACAATAAACTATTTCTATAAAATTAAAATTAATAATATAAGAAATTGTCCTGGCTGGTGTAGCTCAGTGGATTGAGCGCTGGCATGCGAATCATCAGGTCACTGGTTCAATTCCCAGTCAGGGCACATGCCTGGTTTGCAAGCTAGGCCTCCAGTAGAGGGTGCTCAAAAGGCAACCACACATTGATGTTTCTCTCCATTTCTCCCTCTCTTACTATCTTTAAAAATAAATAAAATATTTTTAAAAATATGTGAAATTAATAGGATGTTAAAAATTATATGAAAATTTAAAAAATAAAGTATATGGTAAATGAAGAAAAATGAAAGTAGACCAAGTAGCAATTTAAAATATTTTTCTATTATAAAGATAAATACTTCAGAGATATCCCTCTAACTCAGCATGGTGTATTTATTCTCCTAAAAGTTACTAGTAATTTCTTCTAAACTGTCAGAAGAGAAGGCTGCATGACCAGGTGGTGAAATGAATGATTCTCATCTCTCTAAGTTCTAACATTGACTCTAGCACTTGTTAATTGGTTCCACTTCATAAATATAACTGGAATGCATCAGTTATATTAGATTCTTCTGAACAACAAAGATTTCAAAATAACAAAGAAGAAAATTGGGAGAATCTAGTTCTAAGCTTTTATGAATATTTTTAAATATGCCTAAAGATGAACAAAGAAAGTCTTATAAATTTATCATTATAATACTTTAGAAATCAGGATTTGAAAATAAATATACATGTTATAAAAGTTTAATATTGGTATAAGTGATATTTTATTTTTAATTTTTTTCTATTTTTCATGTTCTGGTAATATTTTACCTTAGTAAATATAATCTATTCAATATCTGGTCTGAAATTTCATCTTAGCCTCTAGTTGGTACATATGTAGGAAGGCAAAGCTGGAGATGTGGAATAGTTGTTAATTTGGCATTAGAAAGTCTACACAGTCACCTACAAAGCAGTTCCCATCAGACTGTCAGATGATTTCTCAAAAGAGAAATTACAGGCAAGAAGGGGCTAGAAAGAAGTATTCCAAGTCATGAAAGTCAAGGGCCTACATCCAAGATTGCTCTATCCAGCAAAGCTGTTATTTAGAATGGAAGGGCAGATAAAGTGCTTCCCAGATAAGGTCAAGTTAAAGGAGCTCATCATCACCAAGCCATTATTATATGAAATGTTAAAGGGACTTGTCCAAGAAAAAGAAGATAAAAAATATGACAGTAAAAAGAGAGCAAATACTCACAGGTATTAACAAACACACTTAAACAAAAGCAAACTAAGCAAACAAGTAGAACAGGAACAGAAACACAGAAATGGAGATCACATGGAGGGTTAGCAACAGGGGAGTGGCAGGAAGAGAGAGGGGGGAAAGGTATAGAGAATAAGTAGCATAGATGGTGTGTAGAAAATAGACAGGGGGAGGGCAAGTATCGTGTAGGAAATGTAGAAGCTAAAGAACTTATGACACATGGACATGAACTACGGGGGGAATGTGGGTGGGAGGGGGTGTGAAGGGTGGAGGGGAATGATGGGGGAGAAATGGGACAATGGTAATAGCATAATCAATAAAATATATTTAAAAAATAAAAAATAAATAAATAACATCTTTAAAAATAAAAAAAGAAAGTATACACAGAAATGCAAAGAAGTTTAGTAACATAAGGCTAGAAACTTCCTTTTTTTAAAATTTTATTTTAATTGTTGTTCTTATACAGTTTTCTGTTTTCTACTCCCATCCCGTCCCACCACCCTAGCCCTCCCCAGCTCCCTCCCATTTCCACCCCCACTAGCTTTCGTCCATGTGTCTTTCATACTTGTTGCTCTAATCCCTTCCCCTTTTCCCTGGATATTCCTATCCCTCTCCTCTCTTCTTCTCAATTTCAGTGTCCTTGGTTATATTATGCTTGTTTGTTTGTTTTTTTGATTAGGTTCCTGTTAAAGGTGAGATCATATGGTATTTGTCTTTCACCTCCTGGCTTATTTCACTTAGCATAATGCTCTCCAGTTCCATCCATGCTGTCGCGAAGGGTAGGAGCTCCTTTTTTCTTTCTGCTGCATAGAATTCCATTGTGTAAATGTAGCATAGTTTCTTGACCCATTCATTTACTAATGGGCACCTAGGTTGCTTCCAACACTTGGCTATTATAAACTGTGCTGCTATGAACATTGGGGTGCATAGGTTCTTTTGGATTGGTGTTTCAGGGTTTCTAGGATATAATCCTAGCAGTGGGATTGCTGGGTCAAAATGTAGGTCCATTTTTTAGTTTTCTTAGAAAATTCCATACTGTTTTCCACAGTGGCTGCACCAGTCTGCATTCGCACCAACAGTGCACTAGGGTCCCCTTTTCTTCACAACCTCTCCAACACTTGCTGTTTGTTGCTTTGTTTATGATGGCCATTCTGACTGGTGTGAGGTGGTATCTCATTGTGGTTTTAATTTGCATCTCTCTGATAGCTAATGATTCTGACCATTTTTTCATGTGTCTCTAGATCCTCTTTATGTCCTCCTTGGAGAATTGTCTGTTCAAGTCCTTTGCCCATTTTTTAATTGGGTTGCTTGTCTTCTTAGAGTGGAGTCGTGTAAGTTCTTTATATATTTTGGAGATTAAGCCCTTGTCTGAGGTATCATTGGCAGATATGTTTACCCATACAGTTGGTTCTCTTTTAATTTTAATACTGTTTTCTTTAGCCATACAGAAGCTTTTTATTTTGATGAGATCCCATTTGTTTATTCTTTCCTTTATGTCCCTTGCTTTAAAGAACATATCAGTAAAAATGTTGCTGCGTGAAATGTCTGAGATTTTCCTGCCTATGTTCTCCTCTAGGACTTTAACGGTGTCACGGCTTATATTTAAATCTTTTATCCACCTTGAATTTATTTTTGTGTATGGTGTAAGTTGGTGTTCAAGTTTCATTTTTTTGCATGTAGCTGTCCAGTTCTCCCAACACCACTTGTTGAAGAGGCTACTTTTACTCCATTTTATGTTGCTGCCTCCTTTGTCAAATATTAATTGACCGTAGAGAAATGGGTTTACTTCTGGGC
>PVKU01012372.1:0-35849 GCA_004027475.1 Anoura caudifer
CAATTCTCTTTTCAAATCTATCTCCTCCAGAATATGACCTGACCAGAATGCCAACTGTCCAGTAATGCCAGCCTTTGGACACCAAGCCTGCGACTTCCTGGTGACTGCCAACTGACCAGGATTCTGTAAAGTCCTTCCCCTTACAGGAAGGACTCCCTCTGTGCTGCACCCCTCCCTTTCAGGGCACCCCTGACCCAAGTGTAGGTAGGACAACATCCATGTCCAGCCGGAAGTAGTTACAAGAAGATGAGACCTTCGTCCATTGTCCTTCATATGATTATAAACTTTGCCAGAGGGAGGAGATTCCATGCGGTTTCACCAGAGTACAGGCCCCCACAGCTTTGGTAGAAGAAAATATCCACAAACACCAGGATACCCAGAACAAGATTAAGAACCAGGACCAACCTTGGGCATCCACCCCTTGGTGGCAATCTATCATGTATTCAATTTTAGTCCCAGTAATAGGCCCTTTATTATAGCTCCTAGCTATTACAGTTGGTCCATGCCTGCTTTGGACTTTAGTCCAACAGATAGAGACCACAGTTACTAGAAAGGCAATAGCAAAAATCCTTTCTCTCCAGAGACACCATTATAATAGACTATCCTAAGTAGATAGTAACCCCAAATTTAGCTATTGATACTGAGAATAATAATATGTCTCAGCATCAAAAGGGGGGAATGTAGAAGAAAAGTCAACTAGAGCAAGATGACCCAGAAGAGGAACCAGGAACTGGGAAAGAATTGTGTTTAGATTACTTAGAAACCGCCAAACCGTCTGGTTTTGGTTAGGTAGTCATAATTTCTGTTTTGGCTTCTGTACACCCAGCTTCCAATAAGGACACCTCAAGGCTAGAGTTATTCTCACATCAGCTTCTGTACCTCCTGCTTTTGCCACGTAGGATAGGGCATCCAGAGAGCAATAAAAGCCCTGCTCAGCCAAGGTTCGGGGCCCAGAATTTGGAGACTGCCTCCTCTGGGTCCGTGCGTGTAATAAAGCCTCATTCCATTACCCCGAATCGTGCCAGAGTCATTATTTTCCAAATTACTTTTCGTAACAGTTCACCAAATGGCGTTGGGAGATCTGGACAGCTACCCACCAAAAAATGAAACCCGATCACCAACTTACACCATACACAAAAATAAACTCAAGGTTAATAAAAGATTTAAATATAAGTAATAACACCATAAAAACCCTAGAGGAAAATATTGGCAGGGAAGTTTCAGACATTGCACACAGCAACATCTTCACTGATATGTTCCCTAAAGCAAAGGACATAAAGGAAAGAATACACAAATGTGTCCTCATCAAATTAAAAAACTTCATCATGGCTAAAGAAAACAGCATTAAAATGAAAAGAGAGCCAAGCGTATGGGAAGATATATTGTCCGATTACACCTTGGACAAGGGTTTGATCTCCAAAATATATAAAGAGCTCACACGACTCTATTCCAGGGACACAAAAAATAAATAAATAAAATAAAATAAAATAAAATAGGCAAAAGTCTTGAACAGACACTTCTCCAAAGAGGACATACAGAGGGCACAGACACACATGAAAAGATGCTCAGCACCACTAGCCATCAGAGAGATGCAAATTAAAACGACAATGAGAATCACCTCACACCCATCAGAATGGCAAACATAAACAAATCAACAGGACTTCCAGCCAAGATGTAGGCATAGGTGGACACACTGTGCCTCCTTTCACAACCAAGATTAAGGATAACAAAAATATAGAACCAAAAAAAAAACAATCAGAATGGATAGAGGATTGAATTGTGTGACAGTTCAACCAGACTGTAAGAGGGGCAGAGTCAGCGGCCAGCAGAGCAGGGTTGGGGCAGAAAAAAGCAGTGGCTGGTGGTCCCGGGCCCACAGATGGCAGTTCCCACAACCCCGGGTGCACAGGCAGTGGTTATCGAGCATGGGGAGGCAACAAGCCAAGCAAAAAGCACAAGGCAGCTGACCATGGTCACACATTCACATGCAGGTGGCCCAAGCGAAGACAGGCAGCAAGACAAACTGTGCAACACAGGGCCCCAGCACCAGGAAATAAAGCCTAAAAGCACTGATTGAAAAAAACTTGTGGGGGTTGAGGTGCTGGGAGAGAATCCCAGCCTCATAGGAGAGTTCATTAGAGAGACCCACAGGGTCCTAGAACGTACACATGCCCACTCACATGGAAATCAGCACCAGAAAGGCCCAATTTGGTTGGGGAAAGCAGCTAAAGGGACTGGAATCCAAGAGAGAGCGGAGCAGGCGCCATTATTCCTTCTCAGACCCTGCCCCCACATCCAGCATTGCATCCCAGTGACTGGGTTGCCCTGCCCTGGTGAACACCTGAGGCTCCACCTCTCACTACCTAACAGTCCCAACCAGACAAAAAAAAAAAAAAAAGCAAAAACCAAGAATGGTTCAAACAGGAGAACAGATCAAAGCCCCAGAGCTAATTCATCTAAGCAACCAAGAGATAGCCAACACATCAGATGCACAATTCAAAGCACTGGTAGCCAACCTATCAGATTCACAGTTCAAAGCACTGGTGATTAGGAAACTCACAGAATTGGTTGATTGTGGTCACAAATTAGATGAACAAATGAAGGCTGCAATAAGTGAAGTGAAGAAAAACATACAGGGAACCAATAGTGATGGAAGGAAAACTGGGATTAAAATCAATGGAATGGACCAGAAGGAAGAAAGAAACAACCAAACAGAAAAGAAGGAAGAAACAAGAATGGGAGTAGAAGACAGAAAACTGTATAAGAACAACAATTAAAATTAAAAAAATAAATGAAAAAAATTTTTCAAAAAGTGAAGAGAGGCTTAGGAAACTCCAGGACATCTTTAAACATCCCAACATCCGAATTATAGGGGTACCAGAAGGGGAAGAGGAAAAGCAACAAGTACAAAACTTATTTGAACAAATAATAAAGGAGAACTTCCCCAATCTGGCAGAGGAAATACACTTCCAGGAAGTCCAGGAAGCTCAGAGAGTCCCAAAGAAGGTGGACCCAAGGAGGAACACACCAAGGCACATCATAATTACATTAGCCAAGATTCGAATGAAGGAGAGAATTCTAAAAGCAGCAAGGGATAAGGGCACAGTCACCTTCAAAGAGGTTTCCATCAGACTGTGAGCTGATTTCTCCAAAGAGACCTTACAGGCAAGAAGAGGCTGGAAAAAAGTATTCCAAGTCATGAAAGTCAAGCACCTGCATCCAAGATTGCTCTATCCAGCAAAGCTGTCATTTAGAATGGAAGGGAAGATAAAGAGCTTCTCAGATAAAGTCAAGTTCAAGGAGTTCATCATCACGAAGCTCTTATTATATGAAATGTTAAGGGGACTTATCTAAGAAAAAGAAGATAAAAAGTAGGACAGTAAAAGCACAGCAAACTCACAGATATTGACAACAACACCTAAAACAAAAGCAAACTAAGCAAACAATAGAACAGGCACAGAACCACAGAAATGGAGATCACATGGAGGGTTAGCAACAGGGGAGTGGGAGGAGGAAGGGGGGTGAATTACCAAGAATAAGTAGCATACATGGTGGGTAGAAAATAGACATGGGAGGGCAAGAATAGTGTGGGAAAAGTAGAAGCTAAAGAACTTATGACACATGGACATGAACTAAAGGGGGGAATGTGGGTGGGAGGTGGTGTGCAGGGTGGAGGGGAATGATGGGGGAGAAATGGGACAATTGTAAAAGCCTAATCAATAAAATATAAATTAAAAAATCAACAAACAAATGTTGGAGAAGATACAGAGAAATGATAACCCTAGTGCACTGCTGGTGGGATTGCAGAATGGTGCAGCCACTGTAGAAAACAGTATGGAATTTCCTCAGAAAACTAAAAATGGAACTGCCTTTTGACTCAGCAATTCTGCTGCTAGGATTATACCCTAAGATCCCTGGAACACCAATCCAAAAGTACCTATGCACCCTAATGTTCATAGCAGCACAATTTACAATAGCCAATTGATGGAACTAACCTAAGTGCCCATCAGGAAATGAGTGATCAAAAAAATTATGGTATATTTACAAAATGGAATTCTATGCAGCAGAGAGAAAGAAGGAGCTTATACCCTTTGCAACAGCATGGATGGAACTGAAGAGCATTATTATAAGCGAAATAAACCAGGCAGTGAGGGGCAAATACTATATGATCTCACCTTTAACTGGAACATAATCAACAAAAGAAAAAAGCAAACAAAATATAACCTGAGTCATTGAAATTAAGAACAATCTAACAATAACCAGAAGGGAGGGGGGAGGGGACAATGGGGAGAAGGGTTTTCAGAAACTACTATAAAGGACACATGGAGAAAACTAAGGGAGAGAGTGGAAGTAAGGAAGGGAGGTGGGTTTGGAGGGGGTAGGGTTAGGGGTGGGAAGAAAATATGGACAACTGTAATTGAACAACAATAAAATAATTTACATTAAAAAAAAACCCTTTGGATCATTTACACAATGGAATTCGATGTAGCAGAAAGAAATAAGGAACTCCTACCTTTTGGGACAGCATGGATGGATTTGGAGAATATTATGCTAAGTCTAATAAGCCAGGTGGTGAAAGACAAACACCATATTGTCTCACCTGTAAAAGGAATCTATGAACAAAATAAACTAATGAGTAAAATAGAACCTGAGGCATAGGAACATGGAACAGACTGACAGTGACCACAGTGGACAGGGGACAGGGGTAGTGGTGGAACAAAAGGGAAGGGACTAGTCAAGGAGCTTGTATCACTGACCCATTAACATGAAAAATGTTGTGGGGATGGACTGCTGGAGTCAGGGGTGGACTGGTGGCTGGTGGGCAAAGGTGGAATAATTGGGACAACTGTGACATAATAACAAAAAAATTAAAAATAATTAAAAGCAAAGAAATGCCCTCCAAAAAAAAGATTAAAACCTTTTATTTGAAACTGAAAAAAATATCTTCAAAATAAAGAATATTTGTAACCACTTCTGTAACAATATGCGCCAGGCTCTTTCCTCACTTAACCTGCAAAATCTTTCTAAAATGTAGTGTGTTTAAGAGGGGAGGTTTAAAAACAAATGATTAAGTTACTTCACATTTCACAGTTCAGTGCGGTCATTCAGCTAAGTCTTTTCCATCATGTGGTTTCACCAGCTTTTTGAGCCTCTGAATCTTGATTCTTTACATCTGGAATGCAAGAGAAAGAAGAGAAAACTTTGAATAGCATTTCATGAATTTTAGAAGCTGGTCACCTTCTTTAGGCCCAGCAATGGAAAAGAAAGGCTAGAGTGTGTTCCTAATTTTGAAACAAAGTGAATAACCTTCATCATAATTGTAGGGTGGAAGGAGAGGTTTGACACAGAAGTGGTTTACACCTCCACATTTTATTGGCCAGGACACAATCATGTGTCCCAATCTAAGATTTGAAGGGGACAGAATATTTAGGTCTTCCTGTGATCTCAGAAGGGAGAAAGCAAAGACTTTCCTTGTTGGTCATCCTGACAAAACTGTTGTTCCTCTTGATAAGATGTTTGATCTTTCTCATGACACCATTGGTCCTGGGGAACTCTGTTTTCCCAGGCCACATATGGGAAGAAGTTACTCCCAGGTAAGAAAAAAAAATTGAGGAGGAAAGAAGTTATGTCTCCTGCAAGCAAATGCCATTCATTTTTGTCTTTACAATTTTTCTTCCCTGAACTCCTCCTACTCTTTCTTCAAAATAGAGTTCTCATCACCTGCTTAGATGAGTGAACCATGTAATTTCTAAATTTCAAAGATTTTCCTAAAAGATATCATTTTAAAATTTCCATTCATATCATGGAATATTAACTTAAATAACAAAAGTTCAATACAAAATAAGAAAGGAATGGAAAAGAATTACAGATATTTAGAAAAGGTCTGAAAGCAGGTATTTTAATAATGCATGCAACATCATAAAGAGAAATAAAACACACCTAGGGAAGATGCAATTGGATTTAGTTATATAAAGGTAAATTGAAAAACCAAAAATCTTGAGATATTTTTCTCTCTTTAATATCACAGATACCCCTTTCCAAGGAAGAAATGGATTTCTATAGAGGTAATTTCTTCTTTTATTTTTAAGATTTTTCTCTGGAAAAAAATTCATACTTTAAAAAGGTTGCAAGATATGAGTACTATACACAAAAGCAAAACCCAGATTTCACTTTCATATTTTACATTTTACTCAATTTGCTTCATCATCTACTCTCAATCTTTCTGAATCAATTGAAAACCATGTCCTGTTTTTGCTAAATAATAAAGTGCGCATCTCCTAAAAACAGGAATATTCATAAAGAGATTACATCTACATAGTACCATGGCATAGTGAAGAGCAAGAAGCCACAGCAGTTAACACCTGCGATTGCAAGCCTCATTGTACTGTATGATAATTGTTTTTTTTTTCCTCCTCCTAGATTTGTCTTGAGGGCAAAGACCATAGCTGGTTATCTCTGAATCCCTATCACTGGTACATGATAGGTTCCTGTTATTATTTTTTATTATACTGGCTAATAGTGGAAGGGTTGCAAATATCAATTTTCTTTACATGGCAAAAACTAATACATTTTATTTTATTACTATTTTCTAGTTTATCTGCTTTGTGATCAGAGAAGATTATTTATAATATTTCTCCTGTGTGAAATTTATTGATGTTTTCTTGTAAATTAATATATGACCAATTTTTGTGAATATTCTGGAATATTCTCTATGATCAGACTTTAGAATTTTAGATATATGCATAAATTCTGACTTTATTAACTTGTTTAAGTCTCTCTCCTTAATCATTCTTTTTGTCCATTCGATTTGTCTTGTACTGAGAGTTGAGCATTAAAGTCTACTGTTCTTACTGTTGTTTTTATTACTGTTCTTACTTTCTCTTTGAAGTTCTGTAGTTTTTACTTCATAAAGATTGTTGCTCATTATTTGGTATAAGTATTTTTAAATGTTATATCATCACTCTGCATTGTGGCCATTAAAAGTTGTCCATTTGTCATGTCTTTTTGCTTTGGGAACAGAATATCCTGCTTTTTTCTCTGTTGCTATTTTTCTATTTTCATTCTTCCTCTTTCCATTTGTTTAATATGTCTTTGCTTCTCCCTTAACATTAATCTTTTCCATCACTGAGGTGTGTCTCCAGAGAGCTGTGTTTTCTTCTGTGACTGAAATTGACAATTGTTTCCTTTTACTGGTCAGGTAAAGCCCATTTCCATTTAATTTTATGTGTTACATGTTTATTCTCAATTTTGTCACATTATTTTATGCTTATGTGTATTTTATTTTTGCTATTTTTTAATAATATGTATGTCTTTGCTCTTTAATTTACCCCACACATATATATTGGGTATTTAGAAAAGTTTTCATTTTTGTTTAATGCTTATCTTTGCATTTTCAAATTTTTTAATATACACACAGGAGATCCCTGAACAATGAGGAGGCTCATTGATCTCTAATTCTAGCCATGTCATTTTTCAATGTAGTTTACCCTAGAGAGATTCTATCTGAACACACAGAACCCCACATGGGCTTCACTGTTGATTCAATTGCCTAACATCCAGCTGAGCGATCTTTCCTGTCTTTGCTTAATGACTCCCTCTCTTGTTCCACCGCTTTCCCTTCTACACTTTCATTATTTTCAAACCTCCTAACCTACTTTTACAATCTCATATCTCACTGTCGTCTGATTGTACCCTTACTTCAGTCAAACTGTGATGCTCTTCACCAATTCTGAAACTATCTCTATGTTTGCCCATCTCCATCATTTCCCTCTTCCTTTTCCCTCAGATTGTATTTATAGTTACTCTTATCATCTCTGTCAAAAGACTATAAACATTTCAAGATCCAGCTGAAATGCTCCGTTCTTCAGCAAGCCTTCCCCAACTCCCACTCAAAAAAAAAATTGTATTTTATAGTACTTTGTTTAAACTTCTCATGCAGATTTTATGTTATTGGACATTACATATACCTTATAATTGTATTTGCTATAAATCTTTCACTATTACTATGAGACCCTTGAGGGCAAGAATGCTGTTACAGTTTTCATTTATATCCTTAAAGCCCAATTTACAGCATGACACATACTATATTTTATTAATAAAGAGAAAAGTAGCAAATCATGACCATTTTGATGTCTAGTACTTCAGTTCAACTAACAAATAAGATGGTGACTTGGAGATTGAGTAGTGGTGGATATCAACTTCATTCTGATTATTTGTGAAATATATTGAGCAATGAGCTTCCAGTAAAATTGAAGAAACATCCTATTTAATTAAAACAAAACCTTACATGTTTTAAATCTTTTGTATTTCATTTTCTATTATGCTTCCCTTTATTATCTCCCTTACATCTATATTGGCTTGCTTGTAAGCCTTCATTTATTCATCCAATATTTACTGAGCACCTACTCTGTCCAAAGCATTTTAAATATTGGGGCTATACTTGCCAAATAGGACATAGAAAGACTTTGCCCTAATGTCTGCCTCCATTTTAGTTGGTGGAGACACAAAATAACAAAGAAGTAGTAATAAATTAAGTACATAAATCAATAAAATAATTTTCAATTATGTGTTGTGAAGAAAATTAAGCCGTGATTTATGTTAGAAAATTATGTTAACACTATAAAGTGTTTTAAGGGAAGATGTCTTTGTAGAGATGATATTCTATCTGAGACTTGAGTGGCAGGAAAGAACCAGATTTGAGGAGATGGGAGGAAGTGTTTTTCAGACAAAGGGATGAATGTGTGCAAAGGCCCTGAAGCTAAAACAAGTTGAAGTGATCAGGTAAAAAGTGTGTGTTAAAAGCTATTCTTGGACTTATGGACATTGTGATAAAGAAGGCAGACGGGGGCTCTATTCATAAAAGGTGTGATGTGAGGACTGAGCAATAGGCAAATAACAAGGGAAAAATAAGAAGTGGTGCAAAAATGGAGACAACTCTACTTGAACAACAATAAAAAACAAAAATTAAAAAAATAAAAGAATTTATTTCAGACAATGATAAATGCCATAAATAATGTAAGATTAATTGAAACAAATGCAAAGAATAGATATTGATATTCACTTTCCATAAATGAGGAAACTGAGAGTCATATAAAGTATTCATTAGTCATATTTAAGAGGTATCAGATTCTAGAGCCAGATCTGTCTGACCTAGTGCTTTGTACACTTTCCATGGCTGCACTGACCTCTCTGATATTATGGACTTCTTTTGCAGAAACAATTCTCTCACATTGATTTATATCCCTCTTGTAGCTTTCCCCACTTTTTTCAATCATTTTAATTCTATAAATAATATATCATCCTTATAAAATTTATATGTATACCACCATTCTCAATCTTCTTCAAAAAATGTAATCATTACTACAAGTTTAATATTAATCTTTGTGGAACTTTTCCTATGGACTGAGATACTCATAAAATGCAGTGTTATTTGATGTGCGTTATTTTCATATAAATGGCATTATATTCTTCATATGTTCTACAACTTGTTTTTTCCTCAGTACATTTGGGGGGTATATGCATATTTATCTATTCATCTATTAGTGAACATTTAAGTTATTGACAACTTTTAGCTAATATAGAGAGGGTGTGTATTTCTGTCATGAAGGTGGGCTAGAATTTCTCTAGGTTAGAAGTTAAGAAGTACAATTGATGGGTCCCTTATCCCTACTGTATATTATAATGGCTTAGAGCTTGGCTTACATGCTTACTCTGGACTGTAAGCTGCTGGGTAATAGAGACATCTTTGTGGGCCCAAAGCCTGGCATAGAGCCTAGGACAAGTACCTATTAGATAGAGGTGAATGAAAGAAAAATCCTAGAATCATATGTGTATAAATCAGTCCCTCTGCAACCTTTCTTTTATGAGCATTTTTTATATATATATGGACCTACTTACAGCTGTGAGTAAAGCCAGAGACAGGAGGAACCCTCCTTTCTTTCTGTCCCACTGTCTCTCTAATTCAGGTAAGTTAGTAATCTGAATGTTACCAACAGAGACTATGCTGAGGTCCTGCCTCTGTGTATCTGCCCAAGTGGTTTCCCCTCTTGGAGTGTGCTTCTTGCTTTCTATATCACATATGTAAATCTTACCCATTTTCTAAGGTCCAACTCCAGAATTCCACTTCTCTATGTCTCTTCTTAGCAACCCCTATAACAGAAATTGACCAATACTGAGGACCATTCTTACAACATATGACTTCTAGTAACCTTACAGATTCCAATTAATAATCTTTGTTAGCCCCCCATTCTCCTTTACATATAGGTGCTTTAACATGATAAAAATCTATTATTTAATCTACTCTGATATCACTGCTGTAAACAAGTAGAAGGAAAGTGTCTATTTTCACTTGGAGATATTTTATTGATCATAACTAGGTGATACTTTTTTCTAGAAAAATAGAGCATCCTGTGAGAAAAAGTTTTCCTTGTCAACCTAGCGACTTACTCCTGCCTCTATGTAAATTTATTTCCCCAGTCCATAGTTAAGTCAGAACTGTTACGAAGACAAATGCCACTTTAATGTGAAGGAAATCAAATAAACCATGAACATTAATATTTTCAGAATTAGATTGATAGTAAAGAACTTAATACAATTGAATACACTTTTAGGAAATCATGGTTTTCTATGTCTAAATATGACCAGGATATCTTGAAGAACATATTGGTATATAAATGTTCTGTTAGTAAGCTTCTATTTTTCTCACTTCCACAGTAGTGTTTCTTAAGCCCAAGTTGAATATTTCAAATTGCAACATGAAGTAAATTATCCAGTACCAGACTGAAATGGAAAAACTCTAACACACATATGGTACAGTAAGCAAGATATCACTATATGTGCCCAAGAATAAGATCTTTTTTTTGGCTGCTTCCTGTTTCTGGTTCTTGTGAAAAATAATCTCTCAAGGCTAGTCCTACTATTCTATCTCCTTTGTTTCTTCATTAACTACAAACTACCTCTATTATAACCTTTCTTTCATTCAATTATGGAACACATGTTATTATATACTAAAAAAATATTCATTACTCATATGAAAGTCAATTTTATCCCATGGTACAATTTTTGCCTGGCAACCCAACCCTAAACTTTTCACTTTGCTAGGTTCTTAAGGCTGTAATTGGATAACACAATGCATAGCTCCTACTATTTCACCGGACACGTAGGCCAGACACCTGAAAAACATGCTAGAAACTAGACTCTTTGCTCTTGACATCTTCTCCATAACTAAGTCAAATCCATACTGTGCTTGATGTCACTAAAACACTAGTCTATTGACAGTCTTTTTGAGAATTTTATTTTATTTTTAGACAGATGGGAAGGGAGGAAGAAAGAAAAAGAGACAAACACCGATGTGTGGTTAACTTTCAAGTGCTCCCTATTGGGGACCTGGCTTGCAACTTAGGCATGTGCTCTGACTGGGAATCAAACCAATGACAATTTGGTTTGCAGTATGAAACTCAATCCACTGAACCATACCAGCCAGGGTGTGTCTACCTTCAGTCTTCCTGCCACCACCCTAAATTCAGCCTTTATCAATTCTGCCTGGATCTTTTTAGTACCATCATGAAGCACAGAAATAAACATAAAGAGTCACCTAAAATGGGGCGACAAAGAAAGAACATGCAATTAAAAGGAATGGAAGACCCCCCATTAAAACAGTTAAATGAAATGGAGACAAGCAAACTATCAGATATAGAATTCAAATGAATCATTATGAGGATACTCAAGGAACTCACAGACAACTACAAGGAACTGAGTGGGAATTACACAGTATGAAAAAAGAACTAGAAACCATAAAAAAATCACCAGGAAGAAATGAAGAATACAATATCTGAAATAAAGGCTGGGGTGGGAGTAAAAGACAGATAACTGTACAAGAACAACAATTAAAATAAAAAATTAAAATAAAATACTACAAGGAATTACAAGCAGGCTGAATGAAACTCAGGACTGAATTAGTGAGCTGGAAGACAAAGTAGAAAGAAACATCTAGGTAGAGCAGCTTCACAAAAAAAGACAAAAATATGCAGATACCTTAAGGGACTCCACACAACATTAAACACAACAACATTCAAAACATAGGGATACCAGAGGAACAGGAAAAGGAGTAAGGGATAGAAACCCTGTTTGAAAATTAATGACAGAAACTTTCCCTAACCTGGAGAGGGAAAAAAACACGCAAGATCAGGAAGCACAGGGGGTTCTAAACAAGATGAACCCAAAGAGGCCTACTCCAAGACATACCATAATTAAAATGTTAAGTTTTAAATACAAAGAGAGAATCTTAAAAGCAGCAAGAGAGAAACCAGAAGTAACACACAAGAGAGCTACCATAAGCTTACCCACTGATTTCTCAACAGACACACTTCAAGCAAGGAGAGAATGGCAAAAAAATATTCTAAGTAATGAAAAATAAAAGACTGCAACCAAGACTGCTCTACCCAATAAGGCTCTCAATTAAAATGGGAGGTGAAATAAGGAGTTTCTCAGACAAAAGAAGGCTCAAAGAATATACCTCCACCAAACCAGCACTGCAAGATATGCTGAAAGAACTGCTAGAAGAAGAGGAAGAAAAAGAGTGAGAAAGAGAGGGACACAGTTACAAAGGGGGGAATGAGTAAATATTTATCAATAATAACCTTAAATATTAATGGAATAAATGCTCCAAAAGACATAGGGTAACTGAATGGATAAGAAACATGACTCACACATGTGCTGCTTACAAGACACCCATCTCAGAACAAAAGAACTACAAAGACTGAAAGTGAAGGGTTGAAAAAAATATTCCAAGCAAATGTACAGGAAAAAAGAAGCTGGAGTAAAAATACTGATATCAGACAAAATAGAATTCAAAAGAAAAGCCATGAAAAGAGATAGTAAAGGGAACTACATAATACTCAAGGGAAGAATTCATCAAGAACGCACAAACATTGCAAACACATATACACCCAAAGTGGGAGCACCCAAATATATAAGGAAAATCTTGGAAGACTTCAAGAAAAATATAGAGAATACACTCATATAGGGGGTTTTAACATCCCACTGTCAAAATGGATAGAGCTTCCACACATATCAACAAAGATATTGGGGCATTGAAAATTATCCTAGACCAAATGGACTTAACTTTATATATATTCATATATCCCAAAGAAGCAAAGTACACATTATTTTCAAATTCACATGGAACATTTTCAAAGATGGACCACAAAGTAGGACACAAAACCAACATCAACAAATTTAAGAAAATTGAAATTATATCAAGCATTTCTCAGGCCACATGGGACTGAAACTAGAAAACAACCTCAATAAAAAAACACCCAAAACAATCAAATTCATGGAGATTGAATAGCATGCTATTAAACAGTGAATGGGTTAATAATGAGATAAAGAAAAAAATCAAAAAGTTTATGGAAACAAATGAAAATGAACACACAACAATCCAAAACTTATGGAACACAGTAAAGTCAGTCCTGAGAATGAAGTTGATAGTGATACAGGCCTACCTAAAAAAAGTAGAAACATTTCAAATAAACAGCCTAATGCTGCCTCTACAAGAACTGGAGGAACAACAATAAACAAAGCACAGAGCGAGTTGAAGGAAGGACTAACCAAGATCAGAGCAGAATTAAATGACATAGGGACTATAAAACCAATCCAAAAGATCACTAAGTCCAAGAACTAGTTCTTTGGAAATATAAACAAAATAGACAAGGCTTTAAGGATACTCATCAAGAAAAACCGAGGACACAAATAAAGTCAGAAATGAAATATGAGATATTACAACTGATACCACATACATACAAAAGATTGTAAGAAATTACTACAAACAACTATATGCCAAGAATTTTGAAAACCAGGGTGAAATGGACAAATTTCTAGAAAAATATGATGTCCCAAAATTGAATGAAGGAGAAGCAGAAATCCTAAACTGATCAATAACAGCTGACAAAATTGAATCAGTAAGCAAAAAACTACTGACACACAAAACCCCTGCACTGGATGATTTTATAGGAGAATTTTTACAAACCTTTTAAGGAAGTGGTAACCACTATCCTTCTCATACTATTCCAAAAATTCCAAGAAGAAGAAAGACTCCCAAACTCTTTTTTCGGAAGCCAGCATCATCCTAATCCTCAAAACAGATAAAGACACAACAAAGAAAAAAAGAAAAAACTACAGGCCAATATTGCTGATGAACATAGACACTACAATCCTCTACAAAATATTGGCAAACCACATTCATCAATATATTAAAAAGGTCATGCACCATGTTCAAGTGGGATTCATTCGAGGGATACCAGAATTTTACAACATTCACAAATCAATAAACATAATTCATAACATAAAGAAAATGAAAAAAATCATAATTATATCAACTGATGTGGAAAAAAACATTTGATATGGTCTAGCACCCATTTATGATAAAAAACACTCAGCAAAGTGGGAGTACATGGAACATCCCTCAACATGATAAAAGACATATGTGAGAAACCTACAACCAACATCATACTCAATGGGCAAAAACCAAAATCTTTCCCATGAGGATTAGGAGCAAGAAAAGCATGTCTGCTTTCACCACATTTATTCTACATAGTATTGGAAGTATTAGTCACAGCAAACAGACAGGAAAGAAAAACAAAAGGCATCCAAATAGGAAAGGAAGAAGCAAAACAGTTACTGTTTGCACATGATATGATAGAGGACATAGAAAACCCTATAGACTCCACAAAAAAAATTACTTGACCTAATAAGCAAATTTGGCAAAACAGCAGGGTTCAAAGTCAATATTCAGAAATCAAAGGCATTTTTATACACCATCAAAGAAAGATCACAATCAGAAATCAGGAAAAAATCCCATTTGCTATAGCAACAAGAAAAATAACATATGAGTCCTAGAAGATGGTGGCGTGGTAAGAGGAAGCACATTCCTCTTCCCCCTTCACACAGGAGAAAAACCTGGTTGATTTACAGCAGAGCACAGCAAACAGACATCAGAAAAAACAGCATATTTGAAAACAGGATATCAAAAATTGCAGTGGACATTGAAAAACCAGATGGTAAGGAGAGTACTGTAGCAGCGTGGAGACCAGGGCAGGGGCTGAGATCCTGGGCCAGTGCTGGCCATAAGACTCTAGGGAGGGAGGGAGCCGGGTCAACTCCCTGATCAGCCAAAAAAAGGTCTCAGCAGCACCGGGATAAACCTAGTTGCTTGAAATCTCACAGGGAGGAGTTAAGATCTCAGCCCTGGGAGGACTGCGCATTGCAGCTCATGTGACTGTTTACGCCCACGCGCCATTGGGAACAGCTGCATGGGGATCCATCAGCACCATCGCGCCACTGGGGGACCTGTGCTATGGTCTGTCGGCACCCGCATGCCATCGGGGACCTGCGTGGACTGCTGGGAGATCTTAGGCACCTGTGTGGGACTTGCGTGGGGGGTCGATTCGTGCTCACAGGGCAGTCGACACCTGTGCAACGAAGGCTGAAAGATCATTAGTGCTTGTGTGCGACCATGGTAGGCACATGCCGCCTCAGAAGATACACCTGAGGCCCTCTGCAGAGAGGCCCTGGGCTAGCTCTGAAGACAGTAGCCCAAAGATAACTGAGTGCTGAACAGGGAGAAAAACAATATGGTCACCCCTTTGGCCACAGCAGTCAGCAAGGCCAGAAAAACCAGCTTGGCAAGATTGATAACGGCAAGACTTGGTGTTTTTTTTTTTAATTAATTTTTCATTATTTTTATCTTTTTTACTCCTCAACTCCTTTTGCTTCTTGTTACTTCTTTCATTTTTTATTCCTTCTTCCTTTCTTTCCAATCTTATCTCCTCTTCCTTCCTCTTTTTATTTCTTTGCTTTCTCTTTCTCCTTTTCTTTATTTTCTTTACATTTTTCTTGTTTTCTTTTTTACTTCCTCTATTCTATTTTTAAACACCTATGAGTGAGACAAAAACAAAACAAAACAAACAAACAACAACAACAAAAAATACCCTGGAACTGTGGAAAGACCAGAGTTTATCCCAAAGAGGGGGCATTTCAACAGCTCAGACACTGGAAGCCGTGAACACCAGGATACACGAAGGAGACAGCACCACAGAACCTCATAGGTATTCTACCACAGAAGTTCACACCATAAACCCAGGGAACCAGAACAAATCATTTTAAGAAACTGAGCCAAACAAGAAGAGCTTCACAAACAATGAGAAGACAAAGAAACAATCCCCAAACTAAAGAAAAGGAGGAAGCCCCAGAAAGAATGTTAAAAGAAATGGAGGCATCTCAACTATCAGATTTTGAGTTCAAAGCAATGGTTGTCATGAAGCGCCAAGAGCTCTCAATGAGCTACCGGAAAATACAGGGAAGCTATAAGGAACTCACTGCAAACTATTTCAACATGAAAAAGGAAATAGAAGCTATCAACAAGGGCCAAGAGGAAATGAAGAGTACAATTTCTGAAATAAAGAACACAGTGGAAGGAATCAAAAGCAGAATCGATGAAGCAGAACATTGGATCAGCAAGTTGGAGGACCAATTAAAAAAAAAACATCTAGAAAGAGCAAGAAAACGAACGAAAAGAGGCTCAGAAAGAATGAAGAGGGTTTAAGAGAAATGTAAGACAATATGAAATGTAATAATATCTGTGTAATAGGGATACCAGAGGGAGAAGAAGAAGAGCAAGAGATAGAAAACCTATTTGAAAAAGAAATGATGGAAAACTTCCCTAATTTGATGAAAGGAAAAGTCACACAAATCCAGGAAACACGGAGAGTCCCAATCAAGAGGAACCCAAAGAGGCCCACTTCAAGACACATCATAATTAAAAGGGCAAAATTCCAAGACAAAGAGAGAGTCTCAAAGGCAGCAAGGAAGAAAAAGGAAGTAACATACAAGGGAGCCCCAATAAGGTTAGCAGCTGACTTCTCAATGGAAACGCTCCAAGCCAGAAGAGAATGGCAAGGAATATTCCAAGTAATGAGAACCAAAGGCCTGCAACCAAGACTACGTTACCCAGCAAGACATTCAATCAAGATAGAAGGTGAAATAAGGCGCTTCCCTGACAAAAGAAGTCTAAAAGAACACACCTCTACCAAGCAGGTTCTGCAGGAGATACTAAAGGGCCTGCTTTAAGGAAAGGAAGGAAAGTAGGAAGAGAGTAACAGGAACACAGGTACAAAAATAGCAATGAATAAGTGCCTATCAATAATAACCTTAAACATAAATGGATTAAATGCTCCAATCAAAAGGCATAGAATAGCTGAATGGATAGGAAAGCATGACCCACACATATGCTGCCTACAAGAGACTCACCTCAGGATGAAAGACCTACACAGACTCAAAGTGAAGGGCTGGAAACAAATTTTCCAAGAAAACAGACAGGGAAAACAGCCAGGGTAGCAATACTCATATCAGAAAAAAAAAATAGACTTCAAAAGAAGAGCCATAAAGAGAGACCCAGAATGTTACTTCATAATTCTCAAGGGAAGAATCCACCAGGAAGACATAAACATTGTAAATATATATGCACCCAACATAGGAGCACCTAAATACATCAAGAAAATCTTAGAGGACTTCAAGAAAGATATTGACAGCAACACAATTATAGTAGGGGATCTTAACACTCCACTGTAAAAAATGGACAGATCATCTAAACAAAATACCAACAAAGATATTGTGGCATTGAACAATACTCTAGATGAAATGGACTTAACTGATATATATATAGAGAGCCCTTCATCCCAAAGAAACTAAATACACATTCTTTTCAAATGCACATGGAACATTGCCAAAGATAGACTACATGATAGGACACAAATCTAACCTCAACAAATTCATGAAAATTGAAATCATACCAAGCATTTTCTCCAACTACAAGGAACTGAAACTAGAAACCAAACCCCAAGGAAAAAAACCCAAAACACTCAAAATCATGGAGATTGAATAGCGTGTTATTAAACAATGAATGAGTCAAGAATGAAATTAGGGAAGAAATGAAAAAGATTCTAGAAACAAATGAAAATGAACTCACAACAACCCAAAACTTATGGGACACAGTAAAGGCATGATATTAATCAAAACATGATATTATAATGTCTTTTCCTATGCCTGTTTCAATTTTCCTCATCAGTTTTTGTTTTTTT
This sequence comes from Anoura caudifer, assembly GCA_004027475.1. Lineage (NCBI taxonomy): Eukaryota > Metazoa > Chordata > Mammalia > Chiroptera > Phyllostomidae > Anoura > Anoura caudifer. Next base: position 18,135 of record PVKU01012372.1, read on the forward strand.
GTTTGTTTGTTTGTTCTTTGGATTCCTTGTATGGGTAAGATCATACAGTATTTGTTTTTACCCCACAGGCAGGATCATGGGGAAGGATTTGCAGAGAGGGTAAAGGGTGAGAAAATGGAGGTAAGTGTAATAGAAAAACAACAGAAATGATTAAAAACAAAAAAAGCTATATTAGGAAGCCACTGTAATCAAAACAGTCTGCTACTGCCACAAGAACAGACCCAGAACAATGGAACAGAATATAGAGCCTAGAAATAAACCCAAGGCTCTATGGTCATTTAATGTTCAACAAAAGGGGAAGAAGCACAAAATGTAGTAAAAATAGCTTCTTCAACAAATGGTGTTGGGAAATCTGGACATCTACATGCAGAAAAATGAAATTCGATCACCAACTTATACATACTCAAAAATAAATTCAAGTTGTATAAAAGACTTACATATAAGTCATGACACCTTAAATGTCCTAGAGGATAACATAGGCAGGAAAATCTCAGACATCCCATGCAGCAATATTTTCACTGATATGTCCCCTAGAGCAAGGGACATAAATGGAATAATAAACAAATGGGATCTCATCAAAATGAAAAAAAAAAAAAAAAAAACTTCACTCCTAAAGAAAACAACATTAAAATTAGAAGAGAGCCAGCCATATGGGAATCCAAGCAATTAAGCATGGCCACAAGGCAAAGACAAGGCAGAGGGAATGATGAGTGAAGAGAATACAGAAGTAAGCAACAAACACTGAAGGATTTTTATTAATATCTGTAACCTTTGCAAATGGATTTAATATTTCTGGAGAACAGGGATCCCATGTAAGAAAAGCAGTGTCTAGAATCATAGGTAATCTTCAGTGTATGCACGAATTTTATGCAAGTTCATTGATGAAATGGTTTGTACCATGGCTGGAGAAAAACACGTGGGTACTAGTATATTAATTGATGTTCCGGATATTATGTTTGAAATATATCAAAAGATTTCTTTTTAGAAAAAAAGATTTTATGTGTAGACAAATGGGAAGGGAGGGAGAAAGAAAGGGAGAGAAACATCACTGTGTGGTTTCCTCTCAAGCACCCTCTACTGGGGACTTGGCCTGCAACCCAGGAATGTGCCGTTACTGGGAATCAAACCAGCAACACTTTGGTTTGCAGGCCCACACTCAATCCCTGAGCCACACCAGTCAGAGTATCTCTCTGCTGTCTTCCTGCCATTATCCTAAGTTCAACCTTTAGCACTTCTGCCTGGATCTTTTTAGGGGCTTCCTGAGTGGTCTTTCTGACTCTCCTCTGCTCTCCTTTACCTTTGTCTCCATATGCTCCCTGCCTATTTCTCTAGCCTTTTCTCACCATACCTCTCCCACATCTCCTTTGCACTTTATTTTCCAACCATGCTTGTTGTTCAAATATGCCATCTTATTTCTCATCTCTGTCTTGATTCCAGTGACCTAGATTAAGGACAGTCACATGTCTACCCCATTCTGCTCTACCTGCTAAGCAATCACTGTTTAAGACTTAAACGTCTTTACGACTAAAAATTGCCTTTTTATGCTCTGCATTCTCTTAGCTAATGGATGAGACTTCGACACACATTTTATTGCATACACTAAACCTTTCTAAGGACATAGTGAAGTGGGTTAGTGTTAATTTGTCAGGGAAAACTACTGTGGTAGATGGCTTTATAGGCACATGCTGCTTTGTTTATTTCATGTAACCAAGTCATCATTGTCAAAGGCAGAATGTCTGTTTGCCAGAGTTTAGTTCAGGGATCAGGAAATTAGTTTACTGTTCCAGGGCCAGGCTAATTCAGAAGAAGGGATAGGATGGGAAAATGGGGAAAATCTCTCTCACTCCCATTTACTGTGGTTTCTGTCATGTCTTGTTTCATATTAATTAATTAATGGCTTTTAATTATTTACGTATTTGGAATGGGAGCTTATCCCACCATTAGAGGGAGGCTGAAAAGTTATGAAAAACTAAGGTGGACACCCACATTTGTATTAATAAAATAACTGCTAGTGTGAAAAGCATGGAAGAGAAATCTTTTTATAGCGTGTCTGGTTACAAAATCCTACAGATAGCTATATAAGGAAGAGGTAAGCCAATTTGCAGAGGTCAAAGAAAAGTCACCACTAAGATTTTTTTATTGTTTCATGATTCTTTTTTATTTTATTTTAATTGTTGTTTCTGTACAGTTTTCTGTCTTCTACTCCCATCCCAACCACTAAGATTTTAAAAGAAGGTGCCTTTAGCGAGAAACTTGTCTAACTTTAAAAAATAGCCCTTGAAAAATGTACTACTTCTTTTGTACATCTTCTATTCAGAACCTTTAAATGTTGGTTTCCCTAGACAACCTTTTAGGAATTAGGTCATAGTGACCTATTTCCATAATAAATCTTTTGGATAACATTTTAAATAGTGATTGTCAGCTTTGGCTGCACATTAAAATTACAAGGGGATCATTCAAAAGTACTGATACTGGGGACCTACCCCCAGAGACTCTAATATTTTGGGTCTGGGGTGCGGTGTTAGGCATTGTTATTTTTTTCAAAAAGCACACCTCCCAAGTGATTATTATGGACAGCCATGTGGAAAAGCACCGACCTCATTCATTAATCTACCTCTCAGTGAAGCTTCACCTTTTACAGTATATAAAGTATATTTCATAAAATGTATCCATCCCCAAAATAATCAGTGCTAGAAGCAAGACTGCCGAGTGGTTGACTAAGGGGCAGCCCATGCTTATCCTGTGGCTGTTCCTCTTCCATCAGGTCTTCAGGTATTTGTATATTAGGGTATAGGCTTAACAGGGTGTAGGCTGAGAAGCCTCAACCCCCGCCCCCCATTACAAGCATAACTTGGGGCTGGGAAAAGCAGCAGCACAAGGATTGAGAATTATTTTGCATATCAGTAACAGCAGGCTAGCTTCACAACCTGCTGGGAGCCAGGGAGATATGCATTACTTTGACTTATAATGTAGCTAGAAGGCAGTTTCCCCATAACAGAGCCTACAGGAGAGCTTGGAGATGGTTTGCTCCACACCACAGGGCCATACCATGCCTCCCCCACCCCCAATTAACTATGGCAGCCAAGAAGGGCAGAAAATACAGGACTGATAGCTGGTGTAGCCAACTGTGGGAGAAGTAGAAAATGGGGTTATGGAGGAAGATCCATGCTGGGATTTAAATCCATGTGTGGCAGACCTGCAGGGGCTTAATTACACAGTTTTGTGAAATGGAGAGTGGGTGTCTTGACCATGTGGTTTAGGAAGCAGGAAAGCAAGATGTAGCAGCCATGTGGAGCTCTCTCTTAGTGGTTTGAAAGAATGTAGGACTGCCACCAGCCCCCATGAGGATGAGGTTTTGGATTAAGAATGGGAGTCTAGCTGAGCTATGGACTTCTATTTCTTTTCCTGAGACAGGCCTGGTTTGGCAAGGGGAGGCAGAACTGGGTGTGTGTTTGTAAGTGTTTTAATGGGACTTGGGTATTTAATGGTGGCATTCTGCTATTACTGAAAATCTGTATAATTTTTGAAGACAAAGTTCCTTTCTTTTTTACCAAACTCTGGCATTAAGAGCAACAGTTCCTAACATGGCAGAGGGCATGTAATACAGAAAGACCCTGGTGGGTGAGGATTTCTGCAATACTTGGAGTCTGTAACCTGGGCCCAGGTGGCTGAAAGATAAATGCACTGCTGAAACATCTTCAGTATCATAAAGACTTGTAAGACTTGACCTTATACTTGGAGAAAAAAGCTATTTGCTCTTTTTAATCCTGAAGAGACTTTTAGCAACAAACATACTTGGCTTCAACCACATTGCTCTTAATCAGGAATGTAATACATTTCCAAAGGATGAAAGTTATTAAATAATTACACTTGTATTCATTCCATTTTAAGACAGAACTATAGAACATCCAGCGTTCTTAGAACATTCTACTAAATCATTTCCATGTATCTATTTTTCTCTTCACCTTTTGTGCAAATGGTGTAAGAATGAGTTAGAGTTAATGCATCTCTCATCTTACCATTTGGCATCAAATAGTGGCAGTCTGAAAGAAGAATCTGAATCTCTTGGCACATTATGTCCAGTAACTGAAATCCCTAGTGAATCCAGCATGGGACCACTACAGAAATAATGACTCCATCTTTAGTGAAAATTATGAAAGTATCAATGAAGTTATACTGACATTAAACATCATATGTAGAAAGTAGTACATTTTATTATTTATAAATTGATATATAAATAGCAATAGAAAAACCAGTATAGCAGCAGACATAGAATTGTGAGGTAAATAAAAAAAATCAGTATTTCTGATTTTTCCCAGTAAATAAAAAAATATTTTATTTGAAAAGATTGTGGTTTGGGTTTCTAAAAAATGTGACTCACACACAAATTTTCAGAACATTCATGACTTTTTTCTGAGGACTCTTCCCACATTATTTTCCAACATTTTTTACTTTTTTTTATTTTAATTGTTGTTCTTGTACAGATTTCTGTCTTTTACTCCTGTCCCAGCCCACTGTCCCAATGCTCCCCGCCCCCCTCCCATATCCACGCCCCCTAGTTTTTGTCCATGTGTCCTTCATACATGTTGCTCCAAATCCTTCCCCTTTTCCCCTGAAATTCCCTCCCCTCTCCCCTCTGGTGACTGTCAGCCTGTACTCAATTTCAGTGTCTTAGGTTATATTATGCTTGTTTGTTTTATCGATTAGGTTCCTGTTAAAGGTGAGATCATATGGCATTTGTCTTGTACCTCCTGGATTATTTTGCTTAGCATAATGCTCTCCAGATCCATCCATGCTGTCATGAAGGGTAGGAGCTCCTTCTTTCTTTCTGCTGCATAGACTTCCATTGTGTAAATGTACCATAGTTTCTTGATCCATTCATTTACTGATGGGCACCTAGGTTGCTTCAAACACTTGCCTATTGTAAATTGTGCTGCTATGAACATTGGGGTGCATAGGTTCTTTGGGACTGCTGTTTCAGGATTCCTAGGATATAATCCTAGCAGTGCAATTGCTGGGTCAAAAGGTAGGTCCATTGATAGTTTTCTTAGAAAATTCCATACTGCTTTCCATAGTGGTTGTACCAGTCTGCAATCCCACCAACAGTGCACTAGGGTCCCCTTTTCTCCACCACCTCTCCAACACTTATTGTTTGTTGCTTTGTTTATGATGGCCATTCTGACTGGTGTGAAGTGGTATCTCACTGTGGTTTTAATTTGGATCTCCCTGATAGCTAGCGATATTGAGCATCTTTTCATGTGTCCCAGGATCCTCTGTATGTCCTCCTTGGAGAAATGTCTGATCAAGTCCTTTGCCTATTTTTGAATTGGGTTGCTTGTCTTCTTAGAGTGGAGTCATGTAAGTTCTTTATATATTTTGGAGAATAAACCCTTGTCTTAGGTCTCATTGGCAAATATGTTTTCCCAAACAGTTGGTTCTCTTTTTATTTTAATACTGTATTTTTTTTTTTACCATGCAGAAGCGTTTTATTTTGATGAGATACCATTTGTTTATTCTTTCCTTTATGTCCCTTGCTTTAGGGGACATACCAATAAAAATGTTGCTGCGTGAAATATCTGAGATTTTCCTGCCTATGTTCTCCTGTAGGACTTTAATGGTGTCATGATTTATATTTAAATCTTTTACCCACCATGTATTTATTTTTTATGGTGTAAGTTGGTGCTCGAGTTTCTTTTCTTTCTTTTTTTTTTTTTTTTTGCACATAGCTGTCCAGTTGTTCCAAAACCACTTGTTGAAGAGGCTATTTTTACTCCATCTTATGTTGCTTCCCCCTTTGTCAAATATTAATTGACCATAGAGAATTGGGTTTATTTCTGGGCTCTCTGTTCTATTCCACTGGTCCATGTGTCTGTTTTTATGCCATTACCAGGCTGTTTTGATTACAGTGGCCTTGTAATACAGTTTGGTGACAGGTATTGTGATCCCTCCTACTTTGCTCTTCTTTCTCAAAATTGCTACCACTATTCGTGGTCATTTATGATTCCTTATAAATTTTTGAAGTGTTTGTTCTGTGTCTGTGAAATATGCCATTAGTGCTTTAATAGGTATTGCATTGAATCTGTAAATTGCTTTGCATAGTATGGACATTTTATTGATGTTAATTCTCCCAATCCACGAACACAGTATATGTTTCCATTTTTTGTGTCTTCTTTGATTTCTTTCTTCAGTGTTCTGTAGTTTTATGCATACAGGTCTTTCACCTCCTTGGTTAGCTTTACTCGTAGGTATTTTATTTTTCTTTCTGCTATATCAAATGGGATTTTTTTCTTGACTACTGCTTCTACTCCCTCATTGTTGGTATACAAAAAATGCCTTTGATTTCTGGATATTGACTGTGTATCTGGCTGTTTGGCCAAATTCATTTATTACCCCAAGCAGCTTTTTGGCCAAGTCTATAGGATTTTCTATGTACACAATCATGTCATCTGCAAACAATGATAGTTTTGTTTCCTCCTTGCCAATTTGGATGCCTTTTATTTCCTTTTCTTGTCTAGTTGCTATGGCTAAGACTTCTAATACTATATTGAATAGAAGTGGTGAAAGTGGACAATCTTGTCTTGTTCTTGATCTTAGTGGAAAAGATTTTAGTTTTGCCTGTTGAGTATGATGTTGGCTGTAGGTCTCTCATATATGGCCTTTATTATGTGGAGGAATGTTCCCTCTATTACCACTTTGCTGAGTGTTTTTATTCTACATGGGTGCTATAACTTATCAAATGCTTTTTCTGCATCTATTGATATGATCATGTAAATTTTTCTCTGCTTTTGTTTATGCGATGTATTACTTTTACTGATTTGCGAATGTTGAACCAACCTTGCATCCCTGGGATGGATCCCACTTGGTCATGGCATATTATCTTTTTAATGTATTGTTGGATGTAGTTTTCCAGTATTTTGTTCAGCATTTTAGCGTGTATTTTCATCAGCAATATTGGCCTGAAAATTCCGTTCTCTGTTGTATCTTTATCTGGTTTGGGGATTAGGATGACGCTGGCTTCATAAAAAGAGTTTGGGAGTCTTCCATCATTTTGGATTTTTTGGAATAATCTGTGAAGGATAGGGGTTACTTCTTCCTTAAAAGTTTTGTAGAATTCACTGTGAAACCATCAGATCCAGGGCTTTTGTGTGTTGGGAGTTCTTTTTTTTTATTATTGCTTCAATTTCATCCGCTGTTATTGGTCTGTTCAGGCTTTCTCCTTCTTCTTCATTGAGTTTTCGGAGATTATATATCTTCTAGAAGCTTGTCCATTTCACCTAGGTTTTCAAATTTCTTGGCATACAGTTCTTCATAGTAATTTCTTAAAATCCTTTGTATTTCTGTGTTGTCAGTTGTAATCTCTCCTCTTTCATTTCTGATTGTGTTTAGTTGGGTCTTCTCTCTTTTTTTCTTGATGAGCCTGCTTAATGGCTTGTCAATTTTGTTTATCTTTTCAAAAAACCAGCCCCTGGATTCATTGTTCCTTAGAATTGTGCTTTTAGTCTCTATGTCATTTAATTCTGCTCTGATCTTGGTTATTTCCTTCCTTCTACTTTCTCTGGTCTGTCTTTGTTGTTGTTCCTCAAGTTCATTTTAGGCCTAGGGTTAAGTTTTTTTGTATGATATGTTTCTATCTTTTTTAGTTAGGCCTGTATCGCTCTGAACTTCCCTCTGAGGACAGCCTTCACAGTGTCCTGTATGTTTTGGGTCGTGGTGAGTTCATTTTCTTTTGTTTCCAAAAACTTTTTGATTTATTCCCTAATTTCATTCTTGACCCATTCATTGTTTAATAACACGTTATTCAATCTCTATGATTTTGAGTGTTTTGGGTTTTTGCCCTTGGGGTTGATTTCTAGTTTCAGTCCCTTGTAGTCGGAGAAAATGCTTGGTATGATTTCAATTTTCTTAAATTTATTGAGGCTTGTTTTGTGTCCTATCATGTGGTCTATCTTTCAAAATGTTCCATATGCATGTGAAAAAAATGAGTATTTAGTTTGTTTGGGATGAAGGGCTGTATATATATATATATATATCAGTTAAGCCCATTTCATCTAAAGTGTTGTTCAATGCCACAATATCTTTGTTGATATTTTGTTTGGAAGATCTGTCCATTTTTGACAGTGGGATGTTAAAATCCCCAACTATAATTGTGTTGCTGTCATTATCTTTCTTGAAGTCCTCTAAGATTTTCTTGATGTTTTTAGGTGCTCCTATGTTGGGTGCATATATATTTACAATGCTTATGTCTTCTTGGTGGATTCTTCCCTTGAGTATTATGAAGTGACCTTCTGGGTCTTTGTTTATGGCTCTTCTTTCAAAGTCTATATTGTTTGATATGTGTATTGCTACCCCAGCTTTTTTTTTTCTATCCGTTTGCTTGGAAAATTTGTTTTCAGACCTTCACTTTGAGTTTGTGTAGGTCTTTTGCCCTGAAGTGGGTCTCTTGTAGGCAGCATATGTATGGGTCATGCTTTCTTATCCATTCAGATACTCTACGTCCTTTGATTGGAGCATTTAATCCACTTATGTTTAAGGTTATTATTGATAGGTACTTATTCATTGCCATTTTTGTGCCAGTGTTCCTCTCTCTCTCTCTTTCTCTCTCTTTTCCTTCCTTTCCTTAAAGCAGCCCCTTTAGTATCTCTTGCACAGCTGGTTTGGTACAGGTGTATCCTTTTAGACTTCTTTTGTCTGGGAAGCTCCTTATTTGGCCTTCTATCTTGTTTGAAAGTCTTGTTGGGTAAAGTAGTCTTGGTTGCAGTCCTTTGGTTCTCATTACTTGGAATATTTCTTGCCATTCTCTTCTGGCTTGGAGCATTTCCATTGAGAAGTCAGCTGCTAAACTTATCGGGGCTCCCTTGTGTGTTGCTTCCTTTTTCTCCCTTGCTGCCTTTAAGATTCTCTCTTTGTCTTAGAATTTTACCATGTTAATTATGATGTGTCTTGAAGTGGGCCTGTTTGGTTTCCTCTTGATTGGGACTCTGTGTTTTCTGGATTTGTGTGACTTTTTCTCTCATGAAATTAGGGAAGTTTTCCATCATTTCTTTTTCAAATAGGTTTTCTATCCCTTGCTTTTCTTCTTCTCCCTCTGGCATCCCTATTATACAAATATTATTACGTTTCATATTGTATTACATTTCTCTTAATCCCTCATCATTCTTTCTGAGCCTCTTTTCCTTTTCTTGCTCTTTCTGGATGATTTTTTCTACTTTGTCTTCCAACTCACTGATCCAATATTCTGCTTCATCAAGTCTACTTTTCATTCCTTCCACTGTGTTCTTTATTGCAGAAATTGTATTCTTCATTACCTCTTGGCCCTTGTTGACAGTTTCTATTTCCTTTTTCATGTTGATATAGTTTGCAGTGAATTCATTATAGCTTCTCTTTAGTTTCTGGTAGCTCATTGAGATCTCATGGAGCTTCCTGACAACCATGCTTTGAACTCAAAATCTGATAGTTGAATTGCCTCTATTTCAGTTAGCATTGTTTCTGGGGCTTCCTCCTTTCCTTTCATTTGGGGATTGTTTCTTTGCCTTCCCATTGTTTATGAGACTCTTCTTGTTAGCCTCAGCTTCTTAAATTGATCTGTTCCTGCTCCCTGGGTTTATGGTGTGAACTTCTGTGGTAGAATACCTGTGAGATTCAAGTGGTGCTGTCTCATTCAGGTATGCTGGTGATCACAGCTTCCACTGTTTCAGTGGAATGCCCCCTCCTTGGGACCAACTCTGTTTTTTTCACTGTTCCAGTTTGTGTGTGTGTGTGCGCTTGTCTCACTCATGGGTATTTAAAAAGAGAAAACAGGAAGAAAAAAATGAAAAAGGAAGAAAAAAGAGGAAGGAAGAAGAGATAATATTGGAAAGAAAGGATAAAGGAATAAAACAAGAAAGAAGTAAATAGAAGCAAAAGGATTTGAGGGGTGAAGAAGATAAAAAAATAAAAATAATTAAAAATATATTAAAAATAAACAACAAAAAAAACAAATAAACAAAAACTATTGCTGTTTTTACAATGGCCAAGCCAGATTTTCTGGTCTTGCTGGCTGCGAAGGCCGAGGGGTGATGTTATCGCTTTTCTCCCTGTTCAGTGTTCGATTATCTTTGGGCTTCTCCTCCCAGGGCTAGCCTGGCACCTCTCAGCACAGGGCCATGGGTATATGTTCTGAGCCTCCTAGGGAGTGCACGCTTTCCTGAGTTTTGGGTGTGATTTGCCATGTACTCACCCAGTTTCTTGAGAATGAGCTCTGGGTTTCACATGGATCATGCGCACTCCCTGGCTTCACATGTGTGGACTCTGATTCTCCCATGTATAACTCATACTCCCTGGGTTCTTGGCGTGGGCCACAGGTCTTTGGTTGCGCAGTTGTCCCCTTTGCACGTGGGTGCCTTCAGCCAGAGGTCTCAGGTTGTGCAGCCATCTTCTGTCGTGCACGAACCTGGCTCTCTCCCTAGACCCCTGTGGCAGGCCTGGCAAGTGCCAGGACTGGGGCCTCAGCAGCCCTGGTCTCCACCTGATCCCTGGGCTCTTATTTTTCTGAAGTACTCTCCTTACTGTCCAGTTTTTCAATGTCTGCTACAACCTTGGATCTCCTACTTTCAAATATGCTGTTTCCACTGGTTGACCACTCCATTTCTCTTCAGATTGGCCAGGTTCCTCTCCTGTGTGCAGGGGGAAATGGAATCTGCTCCCTCCTACTGCATCGACATCTTCCTTCCCACCTCTTATTTGTTGATACCAGTATTTCTGATATTTAGCTTCTTTTCACAGCTGCAGGAAATGAATGCTTTCATTATTATGTCAAAACTTAACTATTTTTCTGTAGTTAGTGGATCTAACATTCTATTATGTTTTCCTGAAAATATGTTTCTTGAGAGTGAGAGAGTAAGCATACATTCATTGGGCCCTTTCCATTACTTTTGAGGCTGTAGATAAACAATAAATAATCTTCCATCAAAATTTATTACCTTCCTTTTTAAGGCTGAATAAAGTTCCATTGTATGTATGTACCACATTTGTTTATCTATTCATCAAGGCTTCTTTCTTATTTGTGAAGCCCTCAGCTATTCCTGTAATGGCACCTTCACATCGCAAAGTAGTACAGGGCTTTACATAGAATTCATTGCTTTGTTTGAAGAGAAGAAATATTGTTAAAGTCAACCAACATAATCTGTGCCTAGGGAGTTTCTAATGGGCAGGGAACATAACTGAGGGACTGTGCTGTAAACATTCCCCTCACTTTTAGTATCCTAAGCATGTTTACTGTATTCAGAAGGGAAATACTTGGCACTGCCAGGAGAGGGAAATTAAGATTCCTCAGCTTCTATTACTAGCTATTGAGAGAAGGCTGACTTTTTCATTTTGTTGATTAGATTGGTTAATATAACTTTGTGTCTGAAATACTTGCAAGATATGTGCTGAGGGTAAAACCACCATCTAGAATGGTGTTAATAGGTACTCCTAAATATATGTACTAAACAGAACAGGAAAGTCTTTACATTTCTAATCTGGACCTTCTATTCCAGAACCAAAACAAGAATTTCTGATGATATAGTGATTGCTGTTACTGTATGATTTCTTTAAAATTATCTGATGTTAAAACAATGCATACACACAACAAAAACATCATAGAATTATCAGTTCTTCTAGCATGGGCCTCTGAGGTTACTACTGGATCCATCAGGGATCTGTGGATTCTTCCTATGAAATATTTTGGGCATTCTTTTCTCCCATTCATGCTCTGTACCACTTCATAGCCTTTTTAAAAGTTCCATTGAGATGTAATTTACATGTAAGTATAACTTTACTAGACAAGTTGTCAGGACTCGTTACAGAAGAAGTATCAAAAATGAATTTTTTTAAGTATGTCATTTCTTGGTACACTTTGGATAAAAAATGTAAAAAGATGCATCTCCTGAGATTGCTGAAATTTTTGTAAAATCTCCTCCTTCATTTCCCTTAGCACACCTAAATGGAACATTTCTGTACTTTTTAACTAAAAATTAAATTGTGGTAAAATATACATAGCATTTACCATTTTGAAGTGTACAGTTCAGTGGCATTGAGTACACTTATGCCTCTAAGCAACTATTACCACCATCCATCTCCTGAACCTTTTTCCTCTTACAAAACTGAAATTCTATACCCAGTAAAAACTAACTCCCCATTCCTCCCTGCACCCAGACCTTGGCAACATCTCTTCTACTTTCTGTCTCAGTGTATTTGACTACTCTAGGTAGCTTATGTAAGTATAATCATACAATACATATCTTTTTGTGACAAGTTTCTTTTACTCAGCTTAATGTCCTCAAGATTTGTTCATGCTATACCATGTATCAGTATCTCCTTTTTTAAGGCTGAATGATACTCTAGAGTATAGAACCCACATTTTCTCTATCTATTCCTCAGTCAAGGGACATTTGGGCTGTTTTCACTTTTGGCTATTGTAAATAATGCTGCTATGAACATGGGTGTACAAATATCTGTTCAAGATTCTGCTTTATCTCTTTTGGGCCTATACTCACAAGTGGAATTGGTGGATAATATGGTAATTATATTTTTAATTTCTTGAGGGAACACCATACTCTTTCCTATAGTAACTGTACCATTTTACTTTACCACCAGCAGTGAACAAGGGTTACGATTTCTACTACTACTCACCAAAACCTTTTACTTTGTGTCCACACTAATGGTGTTAAGTGGTATCTCATCATGATTTTGATCTGCATTTTCTTAGTGATCAGAGACGTTAAGCCTCTTTTCATGTGCTTCTTTACCATTTGTATATATTTTCTTTGGACAAATGTCTATTCAAGTCCTTTGCCCATTTTTAAATTTTTTCTATATTGACTTATAAACGATGTACAATATTTTATTAGTTTCAGATGCATGACATGATTTGATATTTATATACATTACAAAATGATCCCTATGATAAGTCTACTTACTATCTCTCACTATACAAAGTTACTACTGTGTTATTTATATTCTCTAGCAATATGTTACATCACCATGACATTTATTTTATAACCAGGAATTTGTACCTCTTAATCTGCTTGATCTATTTCACTTGCCCCTGAACTTCTCCCTTCTCCAGTAACAACCACTTTATTTCCTGTATCTGTGAGTCTGTTCCTATTTTGTTTGCTCATTTCTAAGTTTTTTTTAGATTCCACAAATGATTGAAACCATATAGTATTTGCCTTTCTTTGTCTAATTTATTTCACTTAGCATAATACCCTCTAGATTCATTCATGTTATCATAAATGGTAAAATTTATTCTAGTGTGTGTATACACAGGCATACTACATCATCTTTGTCTATTCATCTGTTGATGGACACTTAGGTTGCTTCCATATATTGGCTATTGTAAACGATTATGTAATGAACATAGAGATGCATACATTATTTCTTGGAATTAATGTTTCTGTGTTTTTTTAAAGATAAATGCATAAAGTAAAATTTCTGAGTCATATGGCAGTTCTAGTTCTATTTTTACTGTTTTGAGAAATCTCTATAGTGTATTTTTTATTTTTAGTGTTTGCCCAATTTTATATTCCTACCATGTTTTCACCAACACATTTTTTGTCTTTTTGATAATAGCCATTATGACAGGTATGAGGTAATATTTCATTGTGATTTTGATTTTCATTTTCTTGATGATTAGTGATATTGAGCATCTTTTCATGGAGCTGTTGGCTAGCTGAATGTCTTCTTTGGGAAAATATTTTTCCATTCTTCTGCCCATTTTTTAAGTGAGATTTTTTTTATATTAAGTTGTATGAGTTGTTTATATATTTTGAATATTAGCCCCTTCAAGGATGTATGATTGGAAAATGTCTTCTCCCAATCAGTAAGTTCCCTTTCTTTTTGTTGATGGTTTCCTTTACTGCACAAAACCTTCTTTGTTTGGTGTAGTCTCATTTGTTTATTTTTGCTTTTCTTACCCTTGGTTGAGGGGACAGGTCCAATAAAATATTGCTAAGACTTATGTTAAATAGCTTACTGTCTATGTTTTCTTCTAGGAGTTTTATGGTTTTAGCTCTTAAATTCAAGTTTTTAATCCACTTTGAATTTATTTTTATATATGGTGTAAGGCAGTGGTTGAGTATCATCCTTTTGCATGTGGCTGTCCAGTTTTCTCAACACCATTTATTGAAGTAACATTTTTCCCCATTGTGTATTCCTGTCTTCTTTGTCATAGATTAATTGACTGTATATACATTGATTTATTTGTGTCCTCTCAATTCTACTCCATTGATCTGTGTGTCTGTTTTTGTGTAAGTATCATATTTTTTGACTACTGCACCTTTGTGGCACAGTTTGAAGTCAGGGATTGTGATACAGTTTTGTTAATCTCTCTCAAGATTGGTTTTGCTGTTCAGGGCCTTTTGTAGTTCCATAGAAATTTTAGGATTCTTTGTTCTTGTTCTATGAAAAAAAGCCATTGATTTGAAAAAGGATTAATTTGAATGTGTAATTGCTTTGGGTAGTATGGACATTTCAGCAATATTAATTCTTCGAATTCATGAGCACAGTATATCTTTTTATGGGTCACTTGTTTGTTTTATGTTAAGTTGTAGGAGTTCTTTATAGATTCTGGGTATTAACCCCTCATAAGAAGTGTGATTTGAAAATATTTTCTCCCATTTCATAAGGTGGCCTTTTCACTCTCTTGCAGTAATACGCTAGCTTTTGATGTATCCTGCTAAACCTTGTCTCTGTTTCTCTCTCTCCCTTCTCCACTCCTCTATTTCATTACCCCTCTCCCTCATTTCTCTCTCTCTCTCTCTCCTCTCTGCTACCTACTCCTACACTGTCTCAACCACCCTCCCTACCATTTTTTCCTGTTTCTACCCTTCCTCCAAATGTGTAAAGTCTCTCTCCTCTACAAATTCCTTATCTTGTTCCTCTCAAGACTCACTTTTCCCAAAGTCTTTCATTTTGATCTGAAGGTTTGAAGTAGACACAGTGATTGATGTTGGTATCAATCCCTGAGCTTTGATAGTTTGCACAACAACCATATTTGCATAGCTGTCCTTTTTTTGTGAAGAGCCTAAGTAAGCCCTATTGGGCTGGGACAATTCACTGAATGAAAGAAGGCTGTAGTATATTGGTTTTACAGCACTGTGTGGACTCCAGGTCTTATACACAGTGCTTCCCAAGCATCACAATTCGCTACCATGGAGGGTCTGATGTGGTAGTGTGAAGGAGGCAGAAGAGTCTGAATGTTCTGGTTGTCATGGAACTATCTTTGTATATAATATAATGTAACAAACTCTGAAAGGATAGTGGGCCAGGGAACTCCACTGAATTCCTCCCAGAAATAGATATGTAGAGAAGAGTGCTGAGTTATTACTTCTTGTGCAAATCAACCCTTATGGACCATATTAATGAGTAAAAAACCAAAAGCAGAAATTGTTCTCACTATGAAATGGTGTGGGTGTTAATATGACAGGCATCAGAATCACTTTGGGGACACAAAACATATAAAGAAAATCTATAGAGGAGAGAAGATGGTGGCATCGTAAGAGCATGCACATCCCTCTTCCCCCCTCACACAGGTGATAAACCGGGACATTTTTCAATGCAGCACAGCAAACAGACACCAGGAACACAGCATATTTGAAAACAGATGATCAAAAATTGCAGTGGACATTGAAAAACCGGACAGTAAGGAGAGTACACCAGCAGCGCGGAGACTAGAGCGGGGGCTGAGAAACCGGAGCAGGGCTGGTCCTAAGACTCTAGGGAGGGAGCTGGAGCAAATGCTCCATGAACAGCCAAACAGGGTCTTGGCAGTACCGGCATAAACCTGGTTGCTTGAAATCTCACAGAGAGGAGTTAAGATCTCAATAGCCCTGAGAGGACTGCGCGTTGGAGAGCACACTTTTGTCTACACCCTCGCAACATTGTAAACAGCTGCACAGGGATCATTTGCACCAGCACGCCCTGAGAGAGCTGGGGTGCAGTCGCTGGGTACCTCTACTGTCTCTCGGCCCAGCGTGGGCACTCACGCCAGCAGGGAGCAGCAATACAGTCTCCCGGCGCCATCATGCCATCGCACCATCAGAGGCCTGAGTGAGCTACAGGGAGATCTTAGACACTGATGTGCAACCTGCGTAGGGGTCGAGCCGTGTTCCTGGGACAGTTGGCGCCTGTACAAGGAAGACTCAGGGAACATCCGCGCTTGCGGGCGCGCCACCACATTTGGCACATGGAACCCTGTGCAGAGAGTCTTGGGATAGCTCTGAGGACAGTAGGCCAGAGAAAACTGAGTGCTGAACAAGGGAAAAGACAATACGGTCACCCCTCAGCCACTGCAGTCATCAAAGCCAGAAAAAACACCTTGACAAGATTGATAACAGCAAGAATTAGCGGTTTTGGTGTTTTTCATTTTTTTTTGTGTGTGTGTGTGTTTTTTTCTTTTTTCTCTTTTTCATTATTTTGATCTTTTTTACCCCTCAAATCCTTTTCCTCATTACTTCTTTCTTGTTTTACTCGTTCGTCCTTTCTTTCCAAGTTTATCTCTTCTTCCTGCCTTTTTCTCTTTTTTTTCTTTTTCATTCTACTTCTCTTTATTCTCCTTTCATTTTTTATTTCCTTTTCCTTCTTTTCTTTATTTTTCCTTTCCTTCTCTTTTTAAACACATACGAGTGAGACAAAAACAAAACAAAACAAAACAAAACAAAATCCCTGGAATTGTGGAAAGACCAGAGTTGGCCCCAAAGAGGGGGTATTTCAACACCTGAGACACTGGAAGCAGTGAACACCAGGATACCTGAAGGAGATAGCACCACTGAATTTCACAGGCATTCTACCACAGAAGTTCACACCATAAACCCAGGGAACCAGAACAAATCAATTTAAGAAGCTGAGGCTAACAAGAAGAGTTTCACAAACAATGGGAAGACAAAGAAACAATCCCCAAATGAAAGAAAAAGAGGAAACCCCAGAAAGAATGCTAAATGAAATGGAAGCAACTCAACTATCAGATTTTGAGTTCAAAGCAATGGTTGTCAGGAAGCTCCAAGAGCTGTCAATGAGCTACCAAAAACTACACGGAAGCTACGATGAACTCACTGCAAACTATTTCAACATGAAAAAGGAAATAGAAACTATCAACAAGGGCCAAGAGGAAATGAAAAATACAATTTGTGAACTGAAGAACACAGTGGAAGGAATGAAAAGCAGAATCAATGAGGCAGAAGATCAGATCAGGGAGTTGGAGGACAAAGTAGAAAAAAACAGCCAGAAGGAGCAAGAAAAGGAAAAGAGGCTTAGAAAGAATGAAGAGGGATTAAGAGAAATTCAAGACAGTATGAAACATAATAATATCCGTATAATAGGGATACCAGAGGGAGAAGAAGAAAAGCAAGGGATAGAAAACCTATTTGAAAATGTAAGGATGGAAAACTTCCCTAATTTGATGAGAGAAAAAGTCACACAAATCCGGGAATCACAGAGAGTCCCAATCAAGAGGAACACAAACAGGCCCACTTCAAGACACATCATAATTAAAATGGCAAAATTCCAAGACAAAGAGAGAATCTTAAAGGCAGCAAGGGAGAAAAAGGAAGTAACATACAAGGGAGCCCCGATTAGGTTAGCATCTGACTTCTCAGTGGAAACACTCCAAGCCAGAAGAGAATGGCAAGAGATATTCCAAGTAATGAGAACCAAAGGCCTGCAACCAAGACTACTTTACCCAGCAAGGCTTTCAAT
>PVKU01012373.1:0-15952 GCA_004027475.1 Anoura caudifer
TGAGTATGATGTTGGCTCTAGATCTCTCATATATGGCCTTTATTAGGTTGAGGAATGCCCCCTTTATTCTCACTTTGCTGAGTGTTTTTATCATAAATGGGTACTGTACCTTACAAAATGCTTTTTCTGCACCTATTGATATGATCATGTGATTTTTGTTTTTTGTTTTGTTTATGCGGTGTATTATGTTTATTGATTTGCAATTACTATAGCATCCTTGCATCTCTGCGATGAATCCCACTTGATCATGGTATGTGATCTTTTTAATGTATTGCTGGATGTATTTTGTCAATATTGCGTTGAAGACTTTAGCATCTGTGTTCATCAGTGATATTGGTCTTAAGTTGTCTTTCTTTGTTATGTCTTTATCTGGTTTTGGGGTTAGGATGATGCTGGCTTCATGAAAAGAGTTTAGGAGTCTCCCATCTTCTTGAATGTTTTGCAATAATCTGTGGAGGATGGGGATTAGCTCTCCCTTAAATGCTTTGTAAAATTTTCCTATGAAACCATTTGGTCCAGGGCTTTTGTGTGTTGGAAGCTTTCTGATTATTGCCTCAATTTCATCTGCTGTTATTGGTCTGTTTGGGCTTTCTGCTTCTTCTTCATTCAGTTTGGAAGATTATATTTTTTTAGAAATGTGTCCATTTCACCTAGGTTTTCAAATTTCTTCCTATATAGTTCTTTGTAGTAATTTCTTACAATCCTTTGTAATTCTGTGGTATCAGTTGTAACCTTTCATCTTACATTTCTGATTGTGTTTATTTGGGTCCTCTCTCTTTTTTTCTTGATGGGCCTGCTTAAAAGCTTGTTGATTTTGCTCATCTTTTCAAATAACCATATCTTGGAATCACTGATCCTTAGAATTGTGGTTTTAGTTTCTATGTCCTTTAATTCTGCTCTGATCTTGGTTGTTTCCTTCCTTCTACTTGCTCCAGGCTATCTTTGTTGTTGTTCCTTGAGTTCTCTAAGGAATAGGTTTAGGTTGTTTATTTGAAATATTTCTATCTTTTTTAGGTTGGCCTGTATCACTATGAACTTCCCTCTCAGGACTGCCTTTGCTGTGTCCCATAAGGTTTGGATTGTTATGAGTTCATTTTCATTTGTTTCCAGAAATTTTTTGATTTCTTCCCTAATCTCATTCTTTACTCATTCATTATTTAATAGCATGCTATTCAATCTCCATGAGTTTGTGTGTGTGTGTGTGTTTTTTTTTTCCCTTGAGGTTGGTTTCTAGTTTCAGTCCCTAGTGGTCAAAGAAACTGCTTGATATGATTTAAATTTTCTGGAATTTGTTGAGGCTTGTTTTGTGTCCTATCATATGGTCTATCTTTGAAAATGTCCCATGTGCATTTGAAAAGAGTGTGTATTTTGCTTCTTTGGGATGAAAGGCTCTATATATATCTGTTAAGTCCATTTCATCTAGGGCATTATTCAATGCCACAATATCTTTGTTGTTATTTTGTTTGGAAGATATATCCATGTTTGACAGTGGGATGCTAAAATCCCCTTCTATAATCATGTTGCTGTCAATATCTTTCTTGAAGTCCTCCAAGATTTTCTTTATGTATTTGGGTACTCCTATGTTGAGTGCATATATATTTACAATGTTTATGTCTTGTTGATGGATCTTCCCTTGAGTATTATGAAGTGACCTTCTGGGTCTGTTTTTATGGCACTTTTTTTGAAGTCTATTTTGTCTGATATGAGTATTGCTACCCCAGTATTTTTTCCTGTTCCTTGGCTTCAAATAATTTTTTCCAACCTTTCATTTTCAGTGTATGTAAGTCTTTTGTTATTAGGTGGATTTCTTGTAGGCAGCATATATCAGGTCATGTTTTCTTACTCATTCAGCTACCCTATATCTTTTGTTTGGAGCATTGAAGCCATTATAATTTAAGGTTATTATTAATAGCTACTAATGAATTCCCCCCCATACCTGTTTTCCTCTTTTTTCACTCTTTTCCTTCCTCTTTTGTAGCAGTCCCTTTAGCATATCTTGCACTGCTGGTTTGCTGAAGTTGTATTCTTTCAGCCTTCCTTTGCCTGGGAACTCCTTATTTTGCCCTCCATTTTAATGCAGAGCCTTGTTGGGTACAGTTATCTTGGTTGCAGACTTTTGCTTTTCATTACTTGAGATATCTCTTGGCATTCTCTCCTGGCTTGAAGTGTTTCTGTTGAGAAGTCAGGTGCTAGTCTTTTCCTTTGTATGATACTTCTTATTTCTCCCTTGCTGGTTTTTAAGATTCTCTCTTATCTTTAAAACTTGGCATTTTAATTATGATGAGTCTTTGAGTAGACTTCTTTGGGTTCATCTTGATTGGGACCTTTTGTGCTTACTGAACTTGCATGGTTTTTCCGCTCTCCAAATTTGGAAAGTTTTCTGTCATTATTTTTTTAAACAGGATTTCTATCCCTTGCTCTTTTTCTTCTCTTTCTGGTATTCCTATGATTTAAATGTTGCTGTGTTCACGTTTTCCTGCTGTTCCCTTAATCCCTCCTTTTTTTGTTTGTTTTTCCTTCTTTTGCTCTTTCTGGGAGTATTTTTTTTTTCTAACTTGTCTTCCAGCTTACTAACTTGACCCTGTCTTCATCAAGCCTGCTTTTAATTCCTTGTACTTGTGCTTTTCCATTCAGAAATTGTATTCCTCATTTCCTCTTGGCTCTTGTTGATAGTGTCTATATTCTTCATTCTGGTGTAATTCTCAGTAAATTCCTTGTAGCTTACCTGTAGTTTTTGCTAATTGTCACTGAGCTTCCTCATAACCATTGTTTTGAACTCAATATCTGGCAGTTGACTTGTCTCTATTTCATTTAGCACTCTTCCTAAAGATTCCTCCTTTCCTTTTGATTGGGAGTTGTTTCTTTGTCTTCCCATTATTCATGAGAGTCTTCTTGATTTCCTCTGCTTCTTAAATTGACCTGTTCTGATTCCCTGAGTTTGTGGTGTGAATGTCTATGGTAGGAAACCTGTGAGATTCAGTGATGCAATTTCATTGATCTCCTGAACTTGATGCTCATGGGATTCCCTTTATGTCATCTATGTTGGCTCTCTGGATTTAACTGGGCTCTGACTGTTGTTGGGTCATTCTTTGCTGAATCCTTCCTTCCAGCTGGTTGACTCACATTTGCCAGAACTCCAGGCAAATGATAGCAAATGAAAATTTGTGTGTTGGCCCTATAAATGGCTCTTTGCATCTCCAGCTATCTGTATCTGGCAGAGAGCAACCCTTCCACTTTTCACCTCCAGTTGGTATCATGTACTTTTGGGCTCTGGTGCTAGAAGGTGGGGATCCTAGCTGAGGGTTTAGACCTATTCTTCTCAGGGGGATCCAACTGGCTGCTTAATTACCCCTCCAGCACTGTCACTTGAGAGGGCCCAGCCAGCCCTCTCAAGTCTCCACTGCACTTCTTACCAGTCAGGTTGTGCTGAAGCTGATTCTTCTGTCTATGTGAGCTTATAAGACTTCTCTCTCACTATTGCTCAGTTATTTGTTCTGGGTGATTTCTCTATAGTTTAGTTGTTATTCCAGATTGGTCCTGAGAGGAGGTTAGTGTGGCTTCCATTAACTCCTCTACCATCTTGCCCAGTTAATTTTATATTCTGAAAACATGTCAGGTCATTAAAGTTTATGTAACTTATTATAAATGACCTATGAAAATAAGCACCCTGCTCCACTACTTACCTACCTTTTCTGTCACTGACTGAATTATTTAATCTGTCTGTGTCTCAGGTTCTACATCTCTAAATGCCTAAATAAATATTTTTCACAAACTTAAGAAAGATACTTTATCAAACTAAAAATGAGAATGAATATAAAGTATAGATATTGTCTGGCACATAGTAACACTATTCTGATGTTTTCAAGTGTGTTTTTATTATTGTTGAAAAACCAGAGAAAATTAACTTATAAATAATATTTTAATTGTAAAAATTCTTGTAGTCTTTTTTTACATGTATAAAAATCAATGAAAATATTAAGAAGAAAATAACCCATCCACTCTATCAGGAAAAAAAATTTTATCTTAAAACAGAAAGAAAGATATATTTCCCTCAGTTGATTTCTTCCACCAATTAAACATTTACATATTTGAGATTTAATGTAGTCTCATTCATATGTTGTGTGTTTTTATATGTAAAAGTAAACTATTTAATTTTTAATAAATCTTCAAATTGCTATTTGATAGCTTCATAGTATTCTATCTTTTGAATGCAGCATAAATTATTTGCTGTTTTCTCTTTGCTGAGGAAACATCACTAATTTTTTTCTGAGTCATACTGAAAAGCTGTTATAACATTTACTTCCTGTTATGTGTTTCTCTGAAGACACTACATGCAGAGAACAGTGCTCTCTATACATTAGCAAAGATATTTTGAGAAGATCTATACCTTCCATGAATTCCTTTTGGAAATAGTTCTTCTCACATGTGATGTTTGCCACTTAGGATCATTCTCTAATTTCCTTGCTTAAAATATATAAGAAACTAGGGAGGTTTTATTTAGGCTCAAGAAGACAACACTACTTCTACTAAGATGCTGTCCTGGTCATAAAAAGTGTTGGTCTCCATGTAAGCCAATGAAATATGAGCCCACCAGAGGTGGGATGACTGATAGATCATGTCTAATTCCATCTCTTGAGTTTGCTTTATCTGAAAATTACCCTATTTCCTCTCAGGTACATCTCAAAATTAAATAATAAACTGTGAGTCATTGAAATAGGGACTAGAGAGAATAAGCACATTGATTTTATTTGGGTAATTTTTAACATGGTGAGCAGTAAGTATAGGAAACTTAAAGGAGATGCATTATTCTTAAAGAAGCCCACTACAGACACTACTTTTAGAAATTGAAAATAAGGATCTTTGTATTATTTTATATTTAAAAGTCAATTGATAATTTGTTTACATTTAATTTATTCTGTAAGGATACCCAGTCACTCAAATTCTGGGCACATGCTTCAGCAGACGTTGATAAACTGTGTCAATTAGTGTCTCATAATGATTAGTTCTGTCTCCCCTATGAGGATGGGAATAGTGTATTCTTCCTTTTATGGTCTTGCAATTAGAAAGATTTTAGTGTAATGGTCAAGAGGAATCAGATTATCTGGTCTCTACCCTGCTCTGCCAACTTGTCTACAAGCCAGCTGCTTGATTTAAACACGTGGCTGAATCAGTTAGTACTTCACTTACCTCATGAGTCAAACATGTTTGGTGACAACAAAAGAGTGAATTGTAGTGTGAGTTTTAGTGTCAGTGGAAGGAGCTAATATATTTGAAGAATTGAGACCGCAAGCTAGCAACTTACACACACACAAACACCCTGACCACCTCAAACCCATCCACAACACACACTGTTAGTTCTTTGGATCATGACAGATTCTCTCCATGTTCACTGGCAAAATCTAGGGTTATCTGCAATAGTGGGTTCATCTAACATCCCCAGTGAATTCAGAGCTCTGGTCTGATGATCATGCTGGCAGAAATGTTTTCCCCACACCTCCCAGAAAAAAATGACATTGCTACATCCCTAATTTACTCCAGACACTCTAGTGTTTGCTTAAAATATTGAATCTTTGAACTTATTATTGTGGTCCCACAGTCCAGTTCAAAAAACATGGACTTCTTGTCTTTGCCTGATCCTTAAGCTTAAATTCTATAAGCTTATTTTTTGTTGTAAAATGGACCAATAATAGTTATATTGCAAAAGTTGTTCTCTTGAGTATGCATGATAGTAAAGGCTTCAGTCGTTCCCTCTCTCAGCCTGAAACTTTGACCACTTACTGAGAGTCATTGGATGGTGCGATGGTAGACCATGACACAGCCTGTGCTCTCCATCCCCACACAAAACTTTAATTTTGGGGATGTATTGTCAAATAAAGCTTTAGAAGTACAATCCCTGGAATTAACTGGGAGCTCTGTGCAAGCATAACTCAAGATGGCTTCCTGGAGAGCTTGGGAAATGCACCAGACAAGGTGAGTCTGAGGCCAGGAGCCCAGCTGGAGAGGGGGGTGCTGGTTGTGGTTACCACTGTTGGGAAAGGTGTTTAGGTCACAGTAACTCAGATGCTTCAAAGTTTGATTGAGTTTTTGCCAGTACCAGTGAATGATGTAGTTTTCAAAATATGTGCTTGATAGCTTGCAAAGTATGACAACACTTTACTTCTGTGGAAACAGATATAAAAGACTGCTCCAATTTTGATAACCCAAGTCTGTATGAAAGAGAAGAGAATTTCCAATGAAATTCTGATAATATAAGAAACATTAAAGAACTTCTTTACTCATTCACCTAGACTGAAATGGTCAAGGACTGTTACTCACGTGCCCAGAAGGACAAGAAGGTAACTGCTCTCATTGGGGACATCCTGTGAACAGACTGTGTCCTCAAAGAGAAGCTGGAAAGTGGGGATCTGGAGGCAGGGCAACTCAAATAAGGAGTAATTGGGTGTAGCCTAGATTGGGGAAAGGAAAGGAAGTGGTGGCTCAGCAGGACCATGGGCCCTTAGTGCCAGTTGCTGGTCACAACTTACTCCTTTCTGTGGGCCTTATGATCTTAAGATACAGTTGGTGGTCTCTATAGGGCTCTTTGACATGAATGTGAGAGTTTTTTGGAGGCACCTTGGGACATGCTGCTATAGATGCTTATTGCAGAAACTCAGTGATATTGAAATTAAGAACACAAACTGACAGTAACCAGAGGGAAGGTGGGAGAGGATAATCGGAGAAAAGCGGGGAAGGGTTGCCTGGAATATGTATAAAGGACACATGGACAAAGCCAAAGGGGGGTAGAATCAAGGATGGGAATTGGGGGTTGCTGGGGTGGCCAGAGTGGTGGTGGAAAAATGGAGACAATTGTACTTGAACAACAATAAAATAATGTAAAAAAATGAAACTCTGAGAAACAAGTTAAGATAGAAATAAATATAACTGTAACTACATCACCAAGACCAAATCTATAATATTATTGTGATAATGTGTAGATTTCTTCTGTGTATATATAGGGAGAGCAATATGATTTTTGTGAATGATAAATATATTTAAGTTACATGTGGAATGTGTACAGGGTTTTGTGTTCTCTTTCTTTCAGTTCACCTTATATTCTGAGCAACTGTCCATGGCACTGAAACATTTTTTAATGTCTGCAACTAATCACTGTTCATCTCTGTCACTTAGAAGTTGTCTGACCCTGTGCACATTTCTTAATCTCTTTGTGCCTCAGATTCATCACCTGAAAAAGGATATAGTAATATTGCCTATCTCAAAAGGTTATGCACATGAAATAATTGAGTACCTTGGACAGATTTTGGCATATAGTAAATTTTCAGTGATTGTTAGATGCTCCTATTAATGCTACTATCATTTTTTGAGAATTTAACTTCCCTCTACTGTCAATTCATTCCTTATGATTTTTTCTGAAATCATTGTATGTATTGGAGCTTCTTGAACCTTGGACAGCAGTTGTCCCTGCAACTTATGTCCAGCCCTGTAATATGCTGTGTGGAGCAGATGTGAACTCAGAGCAGTTTGGGTCTTTTCAAGAAGAAAAGAGAGGAAGAAGCTAGGTCACTATGGCTAGATTTTTTTTTTTTTTGAGGCAGATGCCCTATTTTCCCTCTTGTCCAATAAGTATCATTTCTGAGATGACAGCACTGGAAAGTTGAGGTAGAAGATTGTAGACCAGAAGAGCCATTGTGGCTCTTTCCCTGCACAGGGGTGCATCCTGGGAATGAGAAGGAGGAAGAGCAGGACACCAACATTGAAGCCCGGGCCAGTGCTGCTGCAAGGGCTTGCTCTGGGGCCTGGGTGATGCCACTGCTTGGGAAGCCATAGTCACCCCTGATATATGCCCCTCACTCATCTATCACTGCCAGATGTTTCCTTCCAGATCCAACAACTTCAGCATCCATGTGTAGGTGGCAGGCAGTTGTATATGTTTCTAATTGGTTGAGTTCACATTATCTGCTTGATTTTAGCTTCAAAGAAGCCTAATAAAAACTATCTGACATTTTTCATTTGTATAGTGAGATATTGAATTATTATTTCATCAAGACTTATAAGGTGGGAAATTCCCTAAACTTAAGACAAGGTTTTAAACATTATGAGACAAAAAGGAACATAAATGGCCACTTTAGAAACATTCCTGGAAAAAAAAAATTTTTTCGAAACAGGAGCTAAACAAAGTTAGAATTTATCTTTTACTTATTACTTTAAACAATTTCAGAAAATAAATATTTTATTGCATTGACTTCTCATTATATTAATAGCTCATGATAATTAAAACATTCTATGTGGCAGGCAATGTACTACAAACATTTTGGTCCCATTATCTAATTTAATCTTCAAAAAACCTATTAAGTGGGTATTGTTAATATTGCTCTACTTTTTTAGATGAGAAAATGGAGGCTTTGACAGAACAGGCATCTTGTCTCAAGCCTGGCAGGTGTACATGAAGAAACATAATCTGCAACCCAGGGTTCAACATTGAAATCCATGTTGTTAAACAAGATACTATACGTCATATGTAATGAAATAGTTTTCTTCAGTTCAGAATAGTCTCTTACAGTTAATTCAGTCTTTATTGGTACATTTTTTTGTGTGTTTTCTGTGTTTCTCACTCTTCCTTCGCTTGTCCCCAGGACAGTATCATTGCATGTGGGAGGAATGGGAGTGTCTGCCACCCTCCACATCCTCTCAAACTTCCAGCTCTTTGCCCTGCTCACATCTGGGATTTGGTCTCTTCCTCTGAATGGCTGGGGCAATAATGAGATCTGAACCTACAGCTACTGACTCCACACTATGTCCTTGGGTGCAAAGTTCTCACCCTGCAACTTCTCATTCAAATCCTGGGTGCTGCATGGCCTGCTCCCCTTAGCACTTCTCACTCTCTTAGTGACTTGAGAGGCATTTGGGTCTGTTACACGTGAAGCTGTGGG
This sequence comes from Anoura caudifer, assembly GCA_004027475.1. Lineage (NCBI taxonomy): Eukaryota > Metazoa > Chordata > Mammalia > Chiroptera > Phyllostomidae > Anoura > Anoura caudifer. The sequence continues at coordinate 8,928 of PVKU01012373.1, forward strand.
GAAAGCAGTGCCATCCTCACCTTTGTAACATCCTCACCTTTCAACAGCCTTCCACTGTTCATGTTGTTTTTCTTACCATGGCCATGCTGGGGGAGCTTGCTATCACCAGATAATCTCAGATTCTTTCTCCATCTATTTTGAATTTTTGTTGAAGTTTTGTCCTCTCTGGGATAAGACCCTCAGAGGCAAGGGAACCAGAAGGGTAACTCCTCTTGCCCTTCCCCTTATCTCACAAACATCACAACTGGCAGTGCTACCCCTTCCACTAGGGTGGATGCTAACTTACCTGACACCACCTCCCCACTTAACTGTATCCATATTTCTAGTAAAATTCTTTGTTCCTAGTTTGCCTTGATCTTTAAACAGGAGATTTGGAAACTTAGAGAACCCTTTCCTTTTTCAAGTAAACCTGACTTTCAAGCCCTATCTCATGATTAACTCAAAAAAGAGTTTGTCAACATTCAAGTATATAATAGAGTATTATGAGCTATAATTGCCATGCTGTACATTAGATCCCCAGAACGTTTAATGTTGTAACTAGAAGTTTGTACCCTTTGACTAATATCTTCACATTTTTATCATCTTCTAGTCCCTGGTAACCACCATTCCACTCTGTGTTTCTGTGAGTTTGGCCTTTTAAGATATCCAATGTATAAGAGATCATATGACATTTTCCTTTCTCTGTATCACTTATTTCACTTAGAATTTAATGCAAACAAGGTTCATTCAAGTTGTGAAAAAAGACAGGATTTACTTCTTTCTCACAGCTAAACATTTAATTACATATATAACTCATCTTTTTTTATTCATTCATCTGTTGACTGACACTTAGGTTGTTTCCATATTTTGGCTATTATGAATATGCTGCAATAAGCATGGAAATGCAGATATCTCTTCAAGGTCCTCATTTCATTTCCTTTTGACATATATCTACCAAAGGGATTGTTAAATCATACGGTAGTTCAATTTTTATTTTTTGAAGAACCACCATTCTATTTTACATAGTGGCTGTCCTAATTAACCATCTCATCAACAAAACACAAGGTTTTTTTTCTCTACATACTCACCAATGCTTGTTATTTCTTGTCTTTTAGAAGAATGACATTTTAGCAAGTATGATGTGACAGGTTATTGTGTTTTAGATTTGAAATTTCCTGATTACAATGTTGCACACCTCTTCATGTACTTTGTAGTCATTTGTTATGTCTTCTTTGGAAACATGTCTATTCAGTTCTTCTGTCTATTTTTATTGGGTTGGGTTGTTTTTTTAGCCATTGAGTTGCGTGTTATATATATATCCATATATATATGGATATTAATCCCTTATCTAATATATGATTTACAAATATTTTCTCTCATTATGTAGACCACCTTTTCATTTTGTTGATGGTTTCCTTTGCTGTGCAGAATCTTTTTAGTGTTATATCAACCTACTTTTTTATTTTTGCTTTTGTTGCTTATGGACACATTGTACCCCATAAAATTATACAATCCTACATATCAATTATGTCTTGATTAAGCCTGGGAAAAAAAGAAAAGAAACAGTAAAAACATGATTGTGTTCTGGACACAGCTACAATCTCCTTTCATGGGTGGTAAATTTCATGGTTTATTCTCAATAGAGGGAAGGCTACAGGTATCCTGACTTACATAGGAGAATAAAAAATATTCTGGCTACAAACTTCCAACACATTATCTTCATTAAATATTTTGATGATGTACATAAGTCCAGGCTATAGAGGTTTCAGCCCTCTCCATGTATCCCATATTTCCTGTTAGAGCAAGTTCACAAAATTATATATGATACATGATTTTCTTAGCCTTTTCCCTAAGGACAGACTGTCCAGAAAGGGAACTCTATCAGATATGTTCCCAAGGCAATACTTTAGCCATGGCTTGTGGGCTGACTGTTCATTCTGTCTTGACCAGGCACTTTTGGATCTGAGACAAAAGATCCAAAACAGGTCTGAGACAATCCATATTTGCCCACAAATGCAACAGTGCATTTTATAAAGGTAATAAACATTAAGGATATTCAAAGTGGCCCAGTAGTGCAATTGAAACAACACACACTATTTGTTTAGAACAACTACTTTCCCCTTCTAAGCATCAGTTCTTTCTTACATGAAACAGGTTTATTAGGTGGGTTTTTATGATGATCACATAGGCTTCTAAACACATAGAACATACAGCACATTACCTGGTAGCCATGGTGGAAAAATTGATATGAATTCCATTTTGTTCATTGCTAGTGCCTTTACCCTGAGATTTTCATAATTACCAAAAATCTCTGAGAAATGAAATAATGGACCTTGCCTTCTCTTTGAAATTATCAGGTCTTTCAATATATGGATCTCAAATGAGAAATTAAGTCAGTAGGAAATTATGTCAAACCAGACATTTGGAGTCAAAGTTGCTGGCACCTGTGGGGGTACAATTGATAGCCAGCATAACTCCCTTTCTTCTTTCCCCTAATTCTGAGGCATCAACAGAAGCACAAAAAGTGCTGCAAGCTGAGGCTGAGGCCTAGCCAGGCTGAGATTTGCACTCAGGACTGAGGATGCTTCACGTTGAGGAGGATGTGGTCACACTCATGGTAAGGGGTGTTGTATGTTTATTATTTTGGCTCCAAAGATGCTGTGGGCTCCCAGGGGTCATTATATTAGGTCATCATGTCTTCTGTGGAATTTTTATTAGGAACCAAAGAAGAGAAGACAGAATTTTGTATTACTTGTAGTTGAAATTCTTTTCCAGTAACTCACCACCAGTAAGTGCACAGTATAAGGGTTCTTAGTTTTTTGGTTTTTTAATGGAAACATCTGGTTTTCAAAAGTATGATCTGATGTCTGTCAGTAACTTGCATGTATAAAATGTTATATATGGATACACTGAGAGAAAATATATGCTTCCTTTATACTATTGCCTTAAGTATTTTCAGTTGCTTTAATTGCATCTATCAAATTTCAACTTTCAACAGCAGAATAGCATTTCTAACAAAAACCAAAATTATCAAAATATAAAATGTTAGTTTTTCAAAAATTTCTAAACCAATCTGAGAAATGCTGGAACAAATTCACATTTGTGAAAAGCATTGTGAAGAGCAAATAAGTGTTTGATGCCATAATGTTCTGTCTTCTCAGACTGTGTGTCCCAAAACCAGACTGAGGGGGAGATAGGGACCTGGAATAGGAGGAAAAGGTAGCCTTCCAGAGTGTTGCTGGTGGAAACAGGTGGCTCAGAGTCCAGTGCCCAAATGAGTCATTTCTGAGGTTGCAACAACATATGAAAGATTTACCTATAACAGTAATGACACTAAATTAAGCTGTCTTTCACACTTATTTTGTTAGCTATAAGAAACTTTCAGGAAGATTATTTTTATTTTTATTATTTTTATCAAGATAATTCAGTTGATCAGTGAGTTTATCTAAGTTACCTAACCTACTATGACATTAAGTCACCTTTTGACTTTTCTAGGTAAGTGTTATCACTATTCACTCTGGTGCTAAACCCTTTCAGGGTGGTTTACACAGGTCAAACAATTCTATGAACCCCAACACACATACAGAGCTTTGCTCTGGATGCATCCTGGACTCCATGCCTGGGGAGTTCCCTTGCTTGTTGTGGACATGGGAGAGCTAAGTCCTGAACTCCTCATCAAAAGAAGATAGATGTTGCCATGTCACTCCCCCAGGTCTCTTTATTGAAAGTCTCTTCAGAACCAGAACCCCCACAGATTCTCTAGATCTCTTGTAGCCAGGCTAGCAGTAGTGAATGACCACAGGTTGGAGTTCTCAATGGATAACTCATGATGCAAAGCTGTTCTGTCTGGAGATACACTGATATCATTCAAATCAAGGAACTAAGATCACATAGACAATACAACTCAAATCTAAAACTAGATATCTCAGCATTGCTCCGTGTTCAGCCTGATTCAGTAAGCAGGCCAGAGAGGAAGGAAGTGAGGGATATGTAATCCACTGAGCTGCATTACACCAGCTGTTGTGCTGTACACCTTTAAACAGATGCTGATGGACTGAATCACAGAGCATTGAACTGGGTAGCCAACATTCTGTGTGGACACCTATGTATATTAGAGAAAGGTGAAAAGAAACACCCTCAATCACAAACTTCATAAATGCACACAGGAAGTCAATTAAAGCTCTGTGTAGATGTCTCCAAAATGTCCCCCAAACTCCTTTATTCACTTTTGAATTTTTATAATATGACTGTGGCCTCTTCTATTAACTTGTTCTCTCCAAACTCAGGCACAATCACCTCCAATCCACCACAGGCCCTAATGCTCATATTGTCATCCTAAAGGTTATTTAAATTCTGAGCAATTCTCAGGCTGTTAGCCTAAGGTCAAGAATGTATCCAGGAGCACACCAAATTCAGCAAACAAAGTTGAACCAACTTCTCACGCGAATGTTTAATCCAGTCACTATGATTGACCTAGAAGTCCTTCACTCTCTTCTCCATCTACCTTTGGATGCCATTTCTGTGCTCTCCAGAAAATTGAGAGCTGGAGAGTGCAGCATCATAAACAATAATTAAGGAATATGTTTTTAGTTCCATCTTGAAGTTTTCTCTTTGCTCAATAAACAGTTCCTATTGTGCCTATTTTTTCTTATTAAAAAACCAAAGCCCAAAAGTCACGAAAAATTGATTGCATAATGAAATTGACTCTAGAGAATTCTTTGCAGATTGTCTCTAAGTAAACACTGCAGGTATGAATTTTAAAAACTTAATGTGGCTCTGGGGATAGAACCTCATGCTGCAGGTAAAATAAAAACTCAACACTAAGCATGTAATGTATGGTTAAATTCTCTACTATCCCCATGATGTCCACTTCAAAAACTTTTGTTTTACATGCTCCTGTGAGGTCACTAACATAGATTTTATAACCAGACAGGTCTAGATTCAGATCCAAGACTTGCTTCTAATTATCAAGTCACTTCATTTATCAAAGTACTAAATTTGTATATTTAAAATATCTATAAAATTGAGATAATAGTAATAGTTATTCTTCAGTGTTATTATCAGGATTAAATAACATGAAGTACATAAAGTGCTTAATAAAGTGCCTAGTACATGAGGAACATTAAGTAAACAATACCTATTATTACAGTATTCTTATCAGATCATTAAATTACATTTTCTTATTTTCATTTAGAAATGAGTTCTTTGATAGAATGGCAATATAGTCAATTATGTACATGTAAACTAATTATTTGTTTTTCTGTGGTCAAGCAAAGAAAAATAGAGTCAAGGAAATCTGCTGAATGACAGACTACAAATTCTAATTCTACAACTTTCAGAATATAACTCTAGATTTTTGGTAATTACTCTGTACTTTATAAGTTCAACAAAGGATTACAGTAAAATAAAAAAAATGATCGGTATGTGATCGAAACAGTTAAATGTTCACTTGAAGGTGGCCAGAAAATAAATTAAGGAATTACAGAAAGAGATAGATCAGTTATAAATGTGGGGGTGTGGATCTTAGTTGACATTATAAAAGTGGCAGGCATTGCTTTAGTCTCTGCCTTTACCAAGAACCTGGGTTCTTTCACTACTTTACACTTATTTTTGATTTTAAAGAACATGAAGAACAAAAAATTGAATTAATCATAATATTGATTCATCCAGCACTGCGATTATATATAAAAAATATAAACATAGATCTTTTTATGTTATTTATTTTATTCTATTTAAGTGTTGATAATTTACTTAAGTCAACAAACACCTATGAATATATCACTTAACCTAAGAAAAACAGCATTACAAATAATCTACATGCATGGCTTCACTAAGTTCATCAACTAGAAAAGTACAGAATTTAATGATAATCTCTCAACAATGTTTCATTTCCTGTGTTTTTACTGAAGAAACAGCAACACACCGTGTTCTGTTAGAGATGGGATCTTGTTGGTTTTGTGGACAGTGAAATTAAACAAACTAGATAAAATCATCTTCTTACTCCCCAACTTGTTATACTTACATTAGGATCAAACATAACCCACTTCTGTGACTACATGGTTTCTTCTTTTTGCTCCTCCATACACTCTCCACCATTCTACCTTCTGTCATACCTTATGAATTGAACCTTCATGGGCAGTGGTAACAGGCTTCCTTTTCCTCTGCTTGTGGTTTGGAACCAGTTAATAGAAACATCAGCAGGAGCCTGGGAAGTGGGAAGAAAGTAAGGTCAGTATTTCCTTGGGGACAGCTGGTCAAATATAGTACTTTCTGCCCATAGCCAGGGGCATATGTCCAGGAATCAAGAGGTGGAGGTGGAAGAAGCCATTGCCCCTTATACTCATTAACCCATGGGAGGAATTCACTTACTTTTTTTCCCAGAGGCTTGGATCCACAAACTTGGAAACTCTGAGGCACATGGTAGGAAATCTTTTGTCAGATGAACAGTTATGATTTCTTTGAAGTTAAACTTCTGTTGACCAAAATTATGTGAAATCTGAGAGCAAAGATGCTCATTAATGTAATCTGTAGGGGCTGGCCTCCTGGGGCCACAGCGGGGTGGAGAACTATGGAAAGTGGATCTTACAGGGAAAACAGAAGACACTCACTTTTTGCCCCTCAGCATGCACTCTTGTCCTTTGACTGGGTGAGAAATCCATAGCCCTAAAGTAGGGGGTGTAAAGCATCCTAGTTGAGAGCCTACCTTCTTCTCACTCTCCAAGTAAAGACTTAATGACAATTGTGGGGGGGCTCAGCCCGCAGCCCCCCCCCCCCAACCCCAGGCACCACAGATGAGAATAAGTCTACCAAGACCTGATCTGCTTGGGAAGGAAAGGATTTTACATATTCTTTCTTAGGCCTGATTGCCCAGGACAGGGCTACACCCACCACCACCGGCATTGTTTCAGGCTTAAGGCATTGTCTCAGGCTTAAGTCAGGCAGGGTAAACAGGCAGCCAAGAGATTATGAGTCTTCTTGCAGACAGAATGAGGACTCAGGCTATGTCAGGATAGCCGAAGGGCCAGGATCCATCACCCCCTTTTGCT
>PVKU01012373.1:16052-35941 GCA_004027475.1 Anoura caudifer
GGGGGGGGTGCGGGGGGCGGTGCGGGTTACAGCTCCTGAAACCGGCAGGGCAGTTCCCAACAGACAATGACTTTCTAGCAACTTTCCAAGAAAGGTAGAGGATTACGGTCTCAGGCAATGAAAGTGCCAAACAACCTTCCAGAAGGAAACCTTAATCGTGTCTCACAGTATGTGCAATTCCACTTGTGATGATCTCATTAGTGCATCTGCATCTGTACAAAAAGGAAGTGAAGAAAACCATAGTAAAGTTTGAATAAGAAGACTGAGTTTTTGGGGGGTTTTTGCCACTAATACTTCGTGCTTGAATTGCTGAGGAAATAGGACACATATGCACCCAATAAACTACCCTGACCACCCCAAGCATTAACATGGTCTCTAACTTGTTAGGCAGGTGGGAATCAGGAGCGAGAAAAATGTTTTGTTTTGTAAAAGAAACAAAAGTGGTTAGAAAAGAAGGGAGAAAAAGGGGTCAAAACACAGTCAATTAGGGGCCTTTCTAAACATCAAATGTTGTCTCTAAGTGTTCAATATTATACAGAGATATTTTTAATATTATGAAACGGTTCTTTTTAAAAATAAATTTTAAAATAAATTTCAAAAGTAATAAAACTTTTCTATTACACAATTTAGGGACTACAAAAATGACGTAAAAAATATCCATGATCCCAACTTTCAGAGGTGACCACTCCAAAGTTGTGCCCTTTCCTCTACCCCAAGGTGCCTGTCTGAACCCATCCTAAGGGCTGAAAATAAAGAGCACTCAACACAAAACAGATAACATGGATTTCCAAGTGGGCTTAATATTTTAAATTATGATCTTTACAAGATGCCTTCTAGTTAAGAGATACACTTTCCCCACATTACTAGCATTTTTATTATGAAAATAGTGATTTTGAACATTTTCTGGGATTTTATTCAGCGTTAATTAGATAATATTATGTTATTTCCATTGAGAAGAGTGGTTGCATCTCTTCTACTTCAGGTATGAAAGAAAATAAGTTGAGTCAAAGTTAACAGAATATTTTAGACATTCATCTCTACAAAATCCCCCACCCAGTCAGTAATGTAGCACCTCAATAATAATCAAAATATTACTCTCACTTCAACAGACATTAATTGAGTACTGTACTCCATTTAGTACTGTACATTCTAGCAAAATGCCAGTGTTTCTATGACTCAGCAATATGAACAACCATTGAGTTGGCAAATATTTACTTGGGACAAGACTTGTTTGCCTCTGGTGTTTGTATGGACAAATTGTCCTTGGTAAAGACCCTTTTAACCAAAAGAATAAAGTCAGGAGAAGTAAATACCTCCAAATATAGAATTCTTTTTCCCCAAATAGAGGTTATTTGCTTCATGCCTACAGCCACTTTCCTCCAAAGCTGAGTGTAAGTCAAAGCTACTATAGAATGATGTTTGAAAACTTAGATTTAAATATATTTGGGGTACATACTCATGAGAGTTTCTTCATATTTAGCTAATCTCTCTTTAACTAAACAGTAATAAATAGCACACTATTATAGATGTGGGTTAAAGCCTTGGATGTGCAAAAGTGTGTGTCTGTGTGTGTGATTTGCTGTATGTATATGTGTGCTACTTGTTATTTTGTTTCTTATCAGCTGTCATTTACTGAGGTCTCACAAAATGGTAGGCACTGAGCCAAACCCTTATTATGCATCATCTCAACGATATTCACAACCCACAAGTTAGCAGAGGACCTTTATCTTACAGGTGAGGAAATGGTTTAGAGAACCTAGGGCCTTGCACCGCTAATGTCTGAGCCCAAGTTGACCTAGGTTTCTCTGATACAAGATGCCCAGGCCTTAACTGCTTTGCTGCACTACATATGTATCCAGGTAATTATTGAACTATTAAAGAATCACAAACGCTAAGAACTATTTGAAAAGACAAATCTAAGAATCATTCATCCTTCAACTTTTTGAACCAGAGCATATTTACTTTCATCTGTTTTCCGTAAGTAAGATTGCATTTGAAGCCTAAAACATAGACTGTATTTGTTTTGTCATGGCCAAGCAACAACAATAACAAATTGTGAACCTTGAGTTGAGGTAGATGTAACCAGAATTTTGAGAGATTTATAATCAGGGGATACATTTAGGACAGGGACAGTGATTTTACTGGTTAAGTGAAGCTGAGCATCATAAAAGGCTCTCCAGAAGCAACCTCTAGCCTCAACAGAGCACGTGAGATTTGTATTTTCTGCTATGTGCAATGCCTACCTCATAGTAGCCAATCAAACCTTTATTGTTGCGTAAATGGAATCTTAAGCCAGGAAATGAAATACCCCTCAAACTCTAATCTAAAGTAGACTTTGATTTGGACTCAAAATCAGCAGTGTTTATAAGTTTTGTGCAAAATCAAATATTCTCACTGCACATTATCATTGTAGAGTTCCCTGCCTGGGTATAGATCATGCTATGTTTATTATATTTTAGCCTGTAGGAAAATGAATGGCATTTAATCTAATATCCTTTTTTTTTCTATAGGAGATAGGTGTATCAGAAAAATGATAATATAAATTATCTAGTATAAAAGAGGTCCCAGAAATATGGTAGTGTATATATTTTGACATAAAATAAAATGGAATGAGTGAGGAAGAACAAACATGGGTGCCAGGGTGATCCTACTGGGGAGAGGTTAGACATCAGAAAAATGAGGCTGGCCATTTGTACATATTTATGAAAAGTTTACTCTATGAAAAAAATATAGAATTTGGAAACTCCACATAGAGTTATCCACATGAACATGTGTCTAGAAAACTTTATGAAAGTATACAGTGGCTTCCCAGTTCACAATAGTGAATAAAGAACTAAGGAAGAATGTTGAATGAGATGACTTTAATATCTGCTGCTGTGCACCTCCCAGAAGGCACAATAGTAGGTAGCTGAGTCTTGTTTCTCTACATTGTGAATAGCGAGGGTGGATATAGAAATTTCAGATATCATGTCTACCTCAAGTTTGCCCAATGTAATGCCTGATTCCATTTTGACAGTATTGTCAGATGAAATTTGCAGCAAGTACTGCTTGGCTTGACCAGGTCATTCTTGATACAAAAATACAGAAATTGTAGAAAGTGTCACACCAGATACCATATTTTCCAGGTGGGCCATTTTTTGACAACTTTTTAGTAATTGAATGTTGAGGTTTCTCTAGATGACCTGAACACTCCCTGAATAAAAAAAAGGAAGAGAATTAATCAACCAAAAACTTTGAATTTTAAAAAAAGATTTTGTTTATTTATTTTTAGAGAGCAGGGAAGGGAGGGAGAAAGAAAGGGACAAAAGCAACAAAGTGCAAGAGACACACCCATCAGTTGCCTCTCAAACATGCCCATCTGGGGACCTGGCCCACAACTCAGGCATGTGCCCTGACTGGGAATCAAACCAGTGACCTTTCAGTTCATAGCTGACACTCAATCTGCTAAGCCACACCAGCCAGGGAAGAATTTTTTCTAAAACAATTACAAAATTAGAGAATATCTTCAAAATGAATTAGGAGAGAAAAATTACTTGCAAGTACCAAGGCCTGCCAGAGTTAAGATTTGGAACAGTGACAGCATGTCAGAATGAATTGCATTCCCCTCCAGAGCAGCCTGGAACCACTGCAGAGAATAGTGGCAGACCACTGTGGCTTGGCTGAGTCAACCTGGTCAAACTTCCCATCAGTGAGGGTGAAGAAGTTTCTCATACCTCATTGTGAAGGAGTGTCCTCTCCACCTATTAGCAAATCCACTCTCTGTGAAGGCAATACTGCAAGGAAGTTTCTCTACCTTAGATCAGACCACATAGCACACATAGCTACCTTAGGATTCTGAGATGGCTCATTTGGGTGCAATAAAGATGCAATGATATGGCCCCTAAACATGACATAGTGTCAAGTGGAGAGATGGCATTGAGACAGGCTGGTAAGCCAGGATGAACAGAATAGGGAAACTGAGACATAGTTAAATAAGCAGCTTGCAGACATCTAGTAAATCCTATCTTCTCTAAACCAGGGATAGTTAAGAGTAAATGTTTTGTATTTTTCCTTCCCTATCAGAGAGTAAAAAGCTTAAATCACCCTATCAGTGACATCTATAGCAAAAATCCAATTAGTGCCATTTGCCAACCATACCCAAGGACTGATGTATTTTAGGAAATAAATTTCACTTTGGTACATCAGCATAAAGCTGATGAATTTTCTATTGAGGTCCTCCCCCAAGACCTCCCACAAAACCTCCAGCCTTTAAAATAACCTCAAAATAAAGGTCCCCTTGTGTTCTCTTCCTCCCAGGAGCATATCTGTGTCTTTCCCTTTGCCCTCTTTTCCGCCCACAGACATGCATCAATCCTATACTCTAAGGGACACACCACATCAGACTTGCAACCAGGGAGAAATGCCAACAACAGCTCATCCCAGGCTAACCCCCTGAGCCTGTCCCTAGTGCCGGCACCCCTTTCTCTGATACTTTATGACTCAGACTTTCCCTGTCTAGTTGGAGCTGTGAACTTACATCCCTATTAGCATCTTCACTGGCCAGTTAGAGTGGCTCCATTCTGATTAATTGATATAGTGCATTTTGGACCAATCCAACAGTGAGGATTTGCAGTCTTCATTTGCGTGAAGGAAGACCCATCATGGACCAGAGGTTGGAACTTCTGTCAGTGTATGTCAGCTCCCCTCTAGTTTCCAAAGTGTGTTTTCTCTTTCCACCAAAGACTGAAGACTGTGCTTCCCTGGCTGGAGCTGAAAAACTAAAGATGTGTCACTGGACTGGGTAGAGCCAACTGAATGAGAGCCAATGGAGCTGCCCAGAGAAAAGCAGAGCTGTCTAGGTGGAGAAGGGCCTCACCCCAGTACAGTGTCACAGCCATGCTGCCTCACAGCCATGCTGCTTCATAGATGAGCTATACCACTATTGAGCTGTGCCACAGTGGGTGCTGTGTTCTCATAGCTGTGCTGTATCACAATGGAACTGTTTGTATGAATAAAGATTCCATTTTGCTGTACCCCAAATTGAAGGTTCCTCTTGACATTGAATTGGCACCAACGATCACTGGTTGACATAGGTATATAATATATAATATAGCAAATTATAATATAAATTATAAGTTATAATAATATGTATATATTTACAGTATATCTAGTCTTCCTGAGGCCTGTGAAATATATGCTTGTTTGTCTGGTCAGTGTGCTATAATGGGAGGATTAGTGCAAGCTCACAAATATAAATTTACTTTATTGGATTCTCCTGATTATACCTGCCACATATCAAGAGATCAGAATTAATATGGTGATGATAGAAGAACTGTCCAAAACATTGCAGTCTTGGGGAGCAGGTCAGAGCACACTGTAACTCTCAGTCATGTTTCTGCTTCAGCTGGCCATGGGCTGCTACCTTGCAACAATGTGGGAAATAGTCTATCATGAATTGTTAGAATTGCTTATGATTTCATGACATCAAAGTCAATATTCATCTTCTATATTGTTTTGAGACCACAGTGAGGCAGGTCGATAGTGTTTATAACAAGCTTCATGAGGGTACAAACTTCTATATCAAGAGCACTTCTAAGAAGGCCTAGAATGTGGTAGGCATTTAATAGATATTTATGAGACGACTTATCATGTGTGCATTTTGGAAGATTCACACAAGTGTCAGTAAAACTGAATCACATAATGTGTGTTCTTTCCATAAAAGATTAAAAGAAGATGCTGGTGAGCAGAATTCTCACATAGTTAAAATGGGAAGAAACATAGTTGGGAACCAGTGACTCTTATGCAAATCCTTACTCATCACACTGGACTGAAAGAGGGGTTGACAGTGGAGCTGAGAGGAAGGCAGACTAGGTGGGCAGAGGGGACCTGATTCAGGTCTCTGAGCCCTGTGCTGCTCTGTACCTCCCTGTGCATCCCAGGAAGCAGCAGCATCTCCTGCTAGTGCTGTGGCAGGCAGGGCTGGGCCAGGCACATTTTCCAGGGAAGTCGAGTGTGGCCCAGAAACCTCCACCAACACTTTGCATCATGCTTGCTTTTCCCACAAGCTCTGTGGCTGCCAGATGCCTGGCTCAGACCAGGGAACTGCTGGCTCAGACCAGGTCCATGTGGCTGCTAGCTGTGCAAATTTTCTTTCCTTGTGAGCCTGGGGGCCCAGTTCTGGGCAGCCAACAATGTAATCTAATAAAGACTGTGCTGAGAAGAGATGGACTTTCTGAAAAAGCAGCTGTCAGAAGGGGCACTTTGAAGAGTTTGAAGTGAGACCTTGTAATTCTGTGAAGATGAACTGTTTTGGTAAATACAGAATGGCAACTTCAGTCCAAGCACTACCACTTGATGAAAGTCACTGTAGATGGGAATAGTAATGCTTACTCTAGATTTGTGATCCCCCATGTGTCAGGGATTGTGCCAAGCCGTTTTTTTTTTTTTTTTAATAAATACCATTTAACTCAGTCTTTTATACCACAAATCTTACAACAATTAAGTCCTTATATAATACTTCAAAGTAGTTATAATCAACTTCCTCTGACAGAAGAGATAAGTGGAATTTCAGGGTGGCATAAGAGGTAGGTAATGGATTCAAACCCACGACTAACAAATTCTAAAACCCATTCAATAGATGGAGAAGCTCTTTTTAAACTATAAAGTGTAGTGAACCATGAAGAAAATTCCAGGAAAATTGCAGAAATTCACATGCCAGTAAACAATGAGTGTAATAGAATCTAAAGAACATTCATTCACTTAATAATCTGGACTTCAAAAGTAGTAGAAAATTCTGTAGCACATTTGAGTTAATAGTTGACTTCTGTAAAATATTAATCTTTGAAATATTTTATTTATTTATTTATTTAGAGAGGGGAAGGGACAGAGGAAGAGAGGGAGAGAAACATCAATGTGTGGTTGCCTCTCACACGCCCACTACTGGGGACCTGGCCCATAACCTGGGTTTGTGCCCTGGTGGGGAATCAAACCTGTGACCCTTTTGTTCACAGACTGGCACTCAGTCCACTAAGCCACACCAGCCAGGGCATAAAATACTAATTTTTAATGGTTACAACAGAAATCACTGATCCACTAGCTGGTAACAAATAACCTAGTGTATGTCAAACATTGTACATATTTCTTTCTTGCTTGCTAGTTTAAGGTACTTATTACTCATCCCCATTTTGCAGGTGAAATAGAGGTTTAGGCAGGTAAGAGATTTACTGAGGTTGCCTAGCTAATAAAAAGCACACTAAGAAAGTGAACCAAGCTGACAATCTCCTGAGCCTGTGCCCTAAGTAACCTGTTTGGCTGTCTATGATTCAGGGATTAATTTCTGCACTCATTGTTTATTGCATTTAAATGCAAAATGTGATGGTGTTATACTTCCTGTTTGTTTTAAATTCCTTGCTTCCTGATTAGAAGGTGCAATGTTTTTATTTCATTTAGTTACTTACATGAACTTCTGGCATCCTCTCCTGGCTATTGGAGGTGTTATACCTGTTATAGTCATCTGTATTGGAGCTCTTATATGTGGTGTCTATTAGCAGCAAAGACTCAGCAAAATGAAAGAAAGCACTCTGAAATTCAAGGCAGGAACCCTGTTTTAACGATTATATTCTTTTTTTTTAAAGATTTTATTTATTTACTTTTAGGCGGAGAAAAAGGGAGGGAGAAAGAGAGAGAGAGACACATCAATGTGTTGGAGATACATCCATCTGTTGCCTTTCACACACTCCCATCTGGAGACCTGGCCATGGTTTGAAGGCCTGTGTTAATCCACTGAGCCACACCAGCCAGGATACCAATTGTATTCTTAATGTGCTTTGTAGTGGTAGGTAAGAAATTCCTCCTTGCAAGGCCCCCATTTCGTAGCCTCAAGTGAGAGGATGGGGTGATATTTTTGGTCCCTTCCAGTTCCAATAATTTGTGATTCTGAATTAAACTGATATTCTAGACATTGAAATAACAGGCATAGCAGAATAAAAATGGAAGCTACCATTTTTATTTTGATCCAACAATAATGCAGTTTGCTTGCTTCCTCTTAACTCGATGCTGCTCTAGAAAATTCAAATCTGGGTTGGCTGTGTCACAAAAACCCATTAATTCCTATAGTCTACAACTCTTAAGAAGCAATGTGTTCACCTAGTCTGCTGGTCTGTTACACACAGCCTTTAAGGGAGCCCACATGTACACACATGCACACGCACATATGTCTTGTACACAAGTACAACAGTTCCCACAAGCTGAATTATGTTCATTCTTACAGGTAATTGGTTCTTGTCCTGTCTAGAAATTAAAGAGCATACCCCTAGTAAATCAAAATATGTATATAAAGTAGAATCTCTTAGGGATATTTGGAGTCTGTGATCTGTCTGCACCAATCCACCATGCTTCACATTTATTTTTTATAACATTAGAATGTTTCCATTTATCATGGTTTTTAAAAATCAAGAGGATTATCAACACCATACTAAATATGCCTGTCTCTGGAGATTGTTTATGATTTAGAAACTGTCTTGGCTAAAACTAGATTCTCATGCTTCCTTTTCATTCTCACATCACTGAGCTCCCCAGGGCTTGTGTGGATGCCTGAGCTCTGTGCTCTTAAATGCAGTGTCACTCTCATCACAACTTTGCTTGCAGAAGAACACTGCTTTGAGGATGTGGGCCACCCAAGACCAGCACAAATGGCCAGAACCAGTTAGATGCCAGTTGGCAGCCAATGTACCTCATTTTTCCTGAAGGAAAATGTTAAATTTTGCACAGCCACTGAAAAAAATATAAATAAATTCCCTTGGGTGATCTTTACCTTAATTGACTAGTTAAAATGACTCTCTGAGATTAAAAAAAATATAAAAAATTAAGTCCCAAAGGCTAAATTAGAGCTTTCAACAGGTTATCCTGAATTTAATACTGAGTGTCTCCATGGTACATATTTTGTTTGGTTTGGTTTTCTGCTTGTTTTTTTCAATCCTTACTTCTTGTTTTTTTTTTTTTTTCTGTCATATTCTCAGTGCACACTACGCTACCATCATTAATCTGTGCCACTCATGTTGTATAGTTTTATATATTTGTTATTTGTTATTCTTTTTCCTTCTTCATTCTCCATTCCCCTACCCCCATGGATGCTCAGTCTACTGTGTTTGATGTATGCCCTTCAAGCCTACATATCTGTGGAAACTATAGGGTATTGTTTGTGACTAATGTGTTTTTACATTTATATAAATAGATACCATCCTTGTCTATCCATTTCTGTACACCTTGTTCATTCCTCCTGTCTCTGTTCATTGTTCCACCTACATCCACTGTGTTTTTTCACCCCTTTCCCAATGAGGACACTTCAGCTGCTTCCTGGGCCTGTTTGTCACCAGCAGGGCTGTGATGGACAGGTCTCTCAAGCCCAGTGAGCATTTAATCCCCAGGCTTGTGGGTCACAGGAAATACACAGACATGTTTTCACTAAATCCTGCCAAGGCAATATTACCCAACATTAAATATTTAGTAACCTGGTGGCCTATAGAATAGAATAATCTATTCTATAAGATTATTGGCACTGGTCTGATTATTAGGAAGCTGAGGGTCTCTTTACACCTGGGACCCATTAATGTGTCTCCTTCAGAGACTTGCTTATTTACACCCTTTAGGTGAGTCAAAAAGGAGATAAAAAAGCAGAGGGTTAAAGCATACATGAGAGCCAAGCTACCCAGGGAGTACCTGGCCCTGCCGTTGACAGGTAGTGCGCACTAATGGACATACAACAAATGTCAATTATTACATGAATTATTAACAGTGATTTGTTAATATTGTAGATGTAAAGATAAAATAATATACATGATTGAATGATTAAAATTATATTAACATTATAGTAATTATTACTGTTATTAGTATCTTGTTAATTTGTGTTTTTTTTTCTTGTGTCTCCTAGATAGTCATCCTTTGCGAATTTTGGCTGTTACACAAATATCCTCAACAAATCTATCATCTGTCTCCTAACTTCATCTAAAGTAACGTACTAGAGTCAAACTTTTTGCTGTATGTTTTACATACTTTGGAGACTTAAGATTTTTCTCACTTCAATGTCATAAAAGCAATCTATATTTTCTTCTTTCATTTAATTTCAGATTTCAGTCCATTTTGATCCTAGGATTGGAATTTCTGAACTTTCCAGAACTAGTTGGTCACCATCTCTTGGTCATTTGCTCCATGCACTTGGGTTGAGGTCCTTGGAGCAGATCCAGGAAACAGAAAAAGGTGGATAGAGAGTTTATCAATGAGTGGGGGAAATGAAGGGCTAGATATCATGATTACACTAAATGAATTATGAGAGCTGAATAGCTGCAGGCAGAGGGGTGAATTGGTGGAGAAGGCTTAGTTGGGAGTGTGGGACCTGAACTGTGCTCTGAGAAAGGTGGAGATGCAGAAGCAAACAGGGAGGGGTGTGTGCTCCTGGGGAAGGAGGCTGTAACAGGGTCAGCAGAGTGTAGAGGGGCAGTGGGAGGGCAGGGTGGAACAGTGAGGAGACTAGGAGACTCCTCTGAAGGATGTAGAAAACAAGAGTTAGTGAAGGCATGGAGAGTTTCAAAAGCCAAGCAGAGACACAGGGAACATACAATAGATATTCATCATCAGTGTGGGAGGAAGTGGGGGGAAAAACTGGGGATGGTAACATTTTGACATCAGTGTATAGCAGATGGTTTAAGGAATACAGGCAAGCTGAAGAAAAGGGAGTGGGAGATCAGTGATACAAGAAGGACCACCTGGTCTACCTCTCTTAGATCAGGTGGCAGGGATTAAAGTGCAAGGTCTCATGGCATTGTGAGGTAGGAAATCAAGGCAGGTGTTTGTTATATGGAAAATGAAGTACTGTGTGGCCTCCCACATCTCAAGCCTAGGGTTCTAAAGAAAAGAAACCCTCCATAGTGTGCCAAAGGGGGTTATGAGAGCTGTTCCAAGAGTGCTGTAACTATAGCACAGTATCTGACACTTAGGAAGAAATTAATAAATGTTTAATGAATAAGTGAACTTGTGGACTTGGAGCACTTATCAAACACTCCAAAGGAAACATTCTCCAGACAGCTGAGTTACAAACTGATGGATGGAGATTGATATTGTCCTACCTCATGCCCCACTCCAGGACCCACTGGGAAAAGCAAGAAAAAAATGAGGAAAGGTGATATTGAAGGAGCAATCAGAGAGATAGCGAAACAAGGAAAATTAGTATCTTGAAATCTTAGAATCTGGAGAAGCTTGGTGGCATTATCAAATGCCACATAAATCACTTTATGTCACTGGTACGATTTTGGAGAGCAGAGTATAAGGACACAGAGTTGAATGATATGTGTTGATGGGGGGAGGGTAGAAGGGCATCAGCCACATGGTAGAATTCATCAGGAACACTTGTCCAGAGCTAACTCCAGGGGAGGGAATAAGCGCACAACTCTGACCCAGCATAGAAGAATGAGACAGGCTAAATGCTGGACCTGAGATCATAGGAGACTGGGAATTAATTGGATTTTTGGAAACCAAGAGGAAGTTTAGATATCCTTTGAAAGAACTTCAAGACCTTCCTCTCAATTTTCATAGACTTAAGGGTTGTGTCTCAATTACTTTTTAATTAAAAAAGCTAACATGTGCTGCTATAGGGTAGGTGGAGGCAGTCTGGCTTCCTCACCCAGGTGTCTGGGTAACTTAGGGGAGCAGTGTTCCCGCAGCCTTGGATGGGCCTGGAAACTAGTGTTCTCACAGCCTGGAGACTGGGTCTAGTAAACTATTCCCATAACATGAAATGAGCTCTCATGCACACAATTATGTTATGTTATGTAATGTTCTGGCAGTTTTCTGGTTTTGTCCCCCTCTAGTACTTAAACAGGTAGGGACTCCCTGCTGGGAATGATGATGATGAAAGACACACAAAGGGACAGGTGCCACGACAGGTGCCATGCTGGGGAGCAGGGACCATGACATGAGACACACAGCTTGCAGCATTCATGGCTTGCCCACCCATGAATAAAGACATGCCAGGCATCCCAACAGATCCATGAATATTTTTTTCATCTGCAAGAATGCCATGAATCTGCTAGGCCTTGAAGGGTAGCAACATAGCTGCCATAAGCAATTTTAGGAAGGGATAGCTAATGAGTCACAAGATATTTCAGTGGACTATCCAGCTCATTTCAGCATTATTTATTTGGCTTTTATGAACATTTTATCTTACCCCTGCTGTGTGCCAAGGAGTGCTGCCCATGAACAGCCAGCCAGGTTTCACCCAGCCTGGTGCTACATGATGGGATTATCATCAAATTGGTCTGAAACAGGCAGGGTCAAGGATGACCCAGAACCACCTGGCTGTTGAGTCTCTAACTTTGCTAAGAGAACTTTGGTCATCTTCTTCTCCATGCAGCTGCCCAATGTCCAATTCAACAGATCTGGGAAGAGGCTACCTCGTACTGGGAAGACAGGAGCTACACCACCACACATGGAAACTGTGATTGCTCCTCTCCACAGTCTGTCACAGAATGTTTGTGAGGTTTTTAGTTGGGTTTCAAGTAAAACCCAGAAGGCAGCATGGGCTCCTTTGAAAATGGTGGTAGAGTCCTAGTAAGGCAAATAAGTCAATTTCTAAGGTTTTGAGGTGTTTAGCTATGCAATTTGTGTGGAATAACATCCTGAGCCTTCAGTGATTTTTAAATTTCTGTAGTTTCCCAAAGGCTTTTTATTTAACCCTGCTTAGTTTGAGGCTTATGTGAGAGCTATAAGCTCTTTCTTAAATATTATTATATATATCAATGTATATATTGAAGGTCATGACTAACTGCACATTTGTATGCGACTAACATAAAGCCATAATGTTTAAGCCTTCAGTTTGGTTATAACATGTGTTTTGTGGTGATGTGAGATATTCCATAGTAAATTATATCTATGAGTTACCACCAGCTCCAAAGTCAGTGTTGGCATAGTTGGGTTTTTGTTTGTTTGTTTGTTTTCATGAACTTCAAAGTCAATGTTCTGTTATCATTTTCATTTACTGTTGAAATGGCTGGAAAGATATATTGATTCAATAATCCAAGAGATGTTGAAGAACTTCAGCAAACGCTACTTAAGTTTGATGATTACAATGATATAGAGTCAAATGGGAAAATTAAAGTGCTTTAGATGAAGATTATATGGAAGTTTATTCAAACGATTTGGATATCAACAAAATATTTCTAGGGAAGAAAGAGGAGTTAGACATGCATGAAGAGTATTTTTTTTTTTTTTGAAAGAATAAAGAACCAAAATGGAGGGAAAACCTGACAAGACGACAAATCAGAAAACAGCCACAGAATAGTTTGTGTCACTTCTGTTTGGACAAATGCAGAAAAATGCCAAGACAGAACTTGAAACTTGGAACTGCTTTATCACAAACAAAATTTTATATCTAATCTTATATGCAAATAAATACATTGATTTTATATAGAGCTGGTTCTCACAAAAAAAAGAGATGCTAAATGAATAAAACAAATTACAAGTATTTTTATGCCTCATTTTTAGCTGGTTTACATCACAGCAATCAGCTAAATTTGCAGGATTTATGGGCTACACATGGTAGTGGGATCAAACTTTTTAGGCTCATGGTATGTTTACAGAGATTTAGATTTATTCATAATTGTGTCAGGTTTGATGATAGACATACCTGGTTAGAATGCCTGAAAGTGGACAAATTAGTGGCTGTGTGAGACATTTTCTCAGCATTTGTAAAGTATTTTAAATTATGTTACTCTATGGGGCAGAATGTAAAAATAAACAAAATGTTGTCCAGATTTAGAGGCAAATGTGAGTTTAGACAATGTGTTCCCTCCAAGCCCAGTAAATATGGTATAAAAAATTTTGCTATGGTTGATTCCAAAGTATTTTACACAGGAAATCGTGAAATATATGCCTATAAGCAGCCCACAGGTCCTTACTCAATGAGTAATAAACCAGCAGATGTAGTCAAGAGACCTGCAGAACCCGTTTACTCATCAAGACGTAATATTACAGCAGGTAACTGGTGCACTGATATACTGATCTCTGACGTGAAAAAACAACAATTTTCACATGTATGTACTGTTCATAAGAATAAGTCCACCTGGATTTGTGTCTTCTAAAAACAGGCCCTCAAAATCCAACTCATTTGCTTTTGGCGCAGTTTGCATACTTGTATCTCATATACCAGAAAAATGTAAAATAAAGTGTAATTTTATCTTCAAATATGCATTTCAATGATGCCATCAATTTAGATTTGCAAAAGCCTGACATAAAAGAATATTACAACCAAACAAAGTCAGGAGTTGACATGTGGAACAAATGATAGATACATATAATATGGACAGGAACATGAGAAGATGGCCTATGGTTATATTCTGCACAATTTTGAATATTGCAGGAATAAATTCTCAGAATATTGATAGGCTGAACAGCAATATGAAAATAAGGCACAGAATATTTATTAGAAATATCATAAAGTGGTAAGTGTCAGAACAAATAAAAAGGCATTCAGAAATCTCTACAAGTGTGCATAACACTTTACACCTGAAACTTTATCAGCTTCAAACACAAATTGGAGGAAATTCTAATGATGACATAGATGTGGCTGCCTCAAAGAGCACCAAAAAAAGAGATGTATTAGGTGCTATGCATCCAAAATTAGTTGCTTATCAAAATGTTTTTGCAATTGTGAAATATATTTATGTCTCCAGCAAAGCAATATTGTTTGAGATAACTCTTACAAATGTTTTGTCAAGCCACTATTTAAAATGCTGATTAATTAATGTTAAAGACATTTTTTGGTTGTACTTTTTAGCAATATCCATGTTTCCATTATTTGAAAAGAAAAATATTTATTCTTTATTTTTTATATTTCTCTGTTTAATAATTTCTAGACTGTAATGGAAAATAAATTAAAAACATGTGTTTTATTATTTAAGTATAATAAATGCAAATTTACAGTGTTTTTCAATTTCTTTCACATTTCAGCACATTCTAGTAATTAATGTATCTCTTGGGTACATGTGAGCAACTTACATTATAATTTTTTTGACCGCAACCTCCACAGGGTTCATAAACCATCACAATTAACCATGGGGTCATGATGGAATTTTCTAGCAGCCTGATTATAGGCTTCTTCATGTGTTAAAAAAGAGCTTCAAATTCTATACCTGCCCACTCCCTGTTGCTTAACAGAGTTGACATGGCGTTCTGCTCACTCTCAAGCTGTTGCAGCTTTGTCAGAAAGAGCAGTCCTTGGTGGAAACAATGTGACAGCATGGTGCGTGCAGCTTTTCCCATCACAGGGCCCTCGATATGCTGAGATATTGTTAAAAATTCAAATTGCCAGAGAGTTTTGCTGAGCAACTATATACATTGCTAAGATTTAAGTGTGTGTCTATATGTGGCATTGGTAGGAATGCAAGAAATATGGTCAATAAAACCCACAAGCTTTTTTTTTTTTTCCTCATCTTTGAAGGTCCTTAAATTGTTTGGAGTTCTGAGTATCACTGGGTTTGTGAGAGAAATCTTGAAATACAAAGGGAAGGTTTAGATAGGACTTCCTGGGTCCAGGCACTTTGGAATAAGGCATAGATACAAACTCCAATATATGTGCCACAGTGGTTTTTTCATCAAACAAAAATGAGGATTCATCTGTCTGCCCCACAAAGGGCAAATTCTAGAGGCAGGGGCTGGTGAGAATGAAAAGAGGTGTTTACTCAAATCCTGAATGATCTGGGAGAATGGGGGACTTCCAATCTCATAGCTCATCTCCTCTGTACAACCCAGACAAAACCCACCCATCCTCAGCAAGACAGAAGTCAGTGCCCAGAGTTCTTACTCCATTTTAGATTATCCTCCTTAGGATCTCAAGATGGCTTTTAGATGGTTATCTAGGTAGCTTAGCTTGTTTCCAGCTAAGGCTGGAATGTCAGGTTATCTCTTGAAAGATGTATGTAGAACCAGTGTGGCCATGGCCATGCAGCTGCTGTGGCCACAGGGAGCTGTGCCTCTGAGCCAGAGAGTGGTGCAAGCACACCACCAAATGTTTCACCAGATGAGAGAGAGAGACAGAGACAGAGAGACAGAGTGAGAGGCAGAGAGAGAGATACTCTCTCTCAGACATCATGAGCCACAGGACTGCTATAGCTCTGTGGCTCATGGAGGGGATAGACAAATGCACCCTCTGAGTGTAGATGGAGAGCAGTGAGTGATGAGCAAGACAGCATTTCTGTGTTCCCCTGGGACTATATGTAGTTTGGGTGTGGGAGGCCAAATGTTTTCTCAGAAAGAACTTCCCAAACTTTTGTGTGATTTTGGTGGGACCACCTTCCAACAAATCCCCTCTTTCCTTCTTTCATGCTAGACTAAAAGGCCTTTTTGGTCCAGCACCTACCCCTGCTGCCATTCTGACTTTTATGGTGCATGTGTCTGCCTTCTTCTGGACCATCTCCAATCTGGTACCAGAGAGCAGTAGAAGGGCTTTTTCCTCTATCTGATTACCTTGCTAGCCTTGTACACACAAGTGTAAGTTCTTAGTGCATACAAGTGTAAGAGCTTCCCCCTGCCACCCTCATGGCTGATGAGGAAGACTCTCCTGGCACTCGAACAACTTCGTGTCTCCCATACCTTAGTGCCTACATGCAGTGAGTCTCCCCACACTCGGTACTCACTCGCAGAAGGGGACTCAACCAAAGCCCTAACTAAAGGGACCATGGAAACCCTGCAAAGCCTCACAAGTGGCACTAGTGAGCAGCCTCAGTAGGAGGGGCAGGCTATCCGCAGCCAGGAGCAGGACCTCCACACTGGGGATAGAGCATCCACAAGACACCTCCTTGATTACCCAGGCCACATGGTCTCACACTCCAAGGGAAGTGAAGCCTGGCGCTGCAAAAATCAACATCCTCACTGGGTAGATCATGAAGGCATTCTTTGCTACATGACACATCCTCAGTCTTCGAATCCCTCACCTCTGTCCCTAAGGAGAATGATTTGGTATACAACAGGCTCCAAGGTCCCATTCCTGTAGCCTAGCTCTATCTCCCCTGCTGCCCCTCCTGTTCCCTGCCCTCAATCCACACCCAGTGGTCCAGACAGACTATCAGTATTAGTATTGTGGTCTGAGAACTTGAATTAGACTAACTAAGAAAGAAAAGTGGAAAGACCTCTCAAACTAGAAAGCACAGAAACTCCTTGCAACTAACTACTCGCAGGTCCCTTAGAAAATTCTCTGAAATGGAAAACATGCTCCTTCCTTACAGACATTTCTGGACAATGCCACTATCTTGTCCTCCTCCCCCTCATCCTCTTAATTTTCACTGTTTTGGGAAATTTGGGATATTGAAAATTACTAAAACAAATAATCTGATAACTTTTATTTGGTGTTAAAATTTTTTCTAAAACTATACACTAGGACAAGGTAGCTAATTAAAAGCATGTCATTTTGGTAGAAGTTGTCAAATTCCTCCAGGACTGTTATGTGTGTGGTCTGCACTTTTTTGAAGGAGCTATGTCCTGCCCAGCTGTGCACTCTGGGAGCCACGATGGGAAGTACACGAGAGGAGTTGTGGAGGAGCTGCTCCAGGATAAGCGACAATGATCTTGTAGAACATTAGGTGCATTTATTTAAGAAGAACTTTTTCACTCTTATTTTTCAATCTCTCTCATGTACTCTCCATGACAAATATGAATTCTACTATAAAGCTTACAATGCTGCATATTATTTGCTGAACTATCAGTTATGCTGCTAGACCAGCATTCATGATGATCCAGCTTCCCTGTAAATTGGCCCTTGGAAAAATCTTGTGTCAATAATTGGTGTTTCCCTATTAACAGTAGAATTTCAAAGACAGCAATCTACCAGGATAGTTGAAACCATGAATGAGAAATAAATACCAAAATTAAAAGTCTACTAATGTGCATTCTTGATCAGCGTCCTCTGTGTATAGAATTAGTTGGCAGAAAAGAGTCTAAAATGAAATGAAAGCTTTTTGCTTTAAGAATTCTCTTCCATAAACAATGGTCCACCTGATCTATACCATCTGATCTACTCTTTTTTTTTATGTACCTACAAACATAAGCATGTCAAAGAGAAAAGTGGCCAAAAAATGAGGCTGATGTGAGAAGAAATTGCTGATTATGAAGGTCATCATCAGGTTTTCCATGAAGCACAGAGTGGGGGCACAGGGGGCACCTCTGTGGGGCCTTCACCCACAGCCATTATTCATGCTGTAGTGATCATCAGGCAGTGAGTACCTCCAGTGACCAGCAATCACTGAAATGCAGGGACTGCTGGAAAGGAGATTTCTGTAGAGGATAACCAAGAGCAACAAGATTTCTGCACAAGTAACAACTCCAACATAAACTCTTTCAAGTAGTGCGTGCAACTGAGACCAGCTTTCCAGAGCAAATGACTCAGAAAAGATTGGGGTACTTGCTGGAACTGACCTAAGGTTTATTGGGAATGACAAGCAGTGAAAACATTATCATTACAGATGATTTATGGATACAGCATATGTCACCTATGTTATTTTAGGACAATCTATGAAGATGAGTTGCATAAATATAAAGATCTCTTTTTAGTGTTGTCTGGGGGTGGGATTATATGCCCCATTGTCTAGCCAATCTCTGAAAGGTAGAAGTTAAGACGTTTGCTGCTAATCCCAAGTAGCTTGCCTTCAGTTGCAGTAGCTGGACATCTAGAGCACCAGGTTCTGCCTTCTCCATGAAGACAACAGCTCTGACATGCTATCTGTCATCACACCTGGAAAAATGCACACTGCCAACACAGATACAGTCAACTTTTTTTGAAATGGGATAGCTGTTTTTTTCTGAGGCAAAACTGCAACTGTAATGCCAGATAGAACAAGAGCAATGCATGTGTCAATGACACTTGAGAAGCAAACAACTACTATAGAGAGGAAGGAAAGCAACTATGAGTATGTCATTTTGTGCATACACACTGATTCAGGAGTGATAGGAAATAGATTGAACAACTGTGTGTGTGTGTGTTTTGTGTATATAGACAGAGAGGGGGTTGGGTATTGGGAAAGATCATCAAAAACTTCTGCAGCAGTTTACTATGAAAGGGGGAGAGAGAGAGATCACAAACGCATGGGCTCACACCTGCACTGGGGAGTAAGATAATCTTGTACTACAGGGTAATTCATCATGACTTCTGCAGAGCAGCCTCTCAATACCACACACTTGGTGCAGAGAAATTAAGGTTCTGATCTGGAGAAAACTAATTTAGAGTTGGTGGGAGAGAATTAAGTGCCAGAATCTCCATAGCTTAGACAAAGCACACACAAAACCTTTCTTAATAACATGAGGACCACTGAGGAATTTCTCCTTCATTCACTTTTTTCCTTACACTTTTTTGCACACGTACTCCATTGATATGTCCTTCCAAACTTTGTCCAGCATCAGTCCATAAATCATCAGAAGTGTAATAGCAGAAGTGATTTCTGTGGGTTTTCATGAGGGTTTAAAAACCCCCAAACCAGGCTCTTCCTACAACACTTTTGGCCCTAAACCAGGCGCTGGGTGAAGTTCTCTGGAAAGAGGCCTTTGTAGGTGGTGAGATCTCTGTACTGGAGCCAGTCTGATTCCTTCACTCCTACCAGCCAGCCGGCATCCTGCAAGACAAGACAAGGCTTTCAAGGTCCAACTATTGAAAAACATGTGCTGCCAACAATTAACAAAATAATTTGTGAAAGAAGTGGTTTGGTTCTGCACCAAGATGTTACATTGAGTATAAACTGCTGTGCTGATCCAGTGGGAAAGCTAATTGATGGTTAATACTGACATTACAATTTGTATAAAGTACATTTAATTGGCATGAGTTCTTAAAAAGAAGAAAAGGACTAGAATTACAGCCAGTACAAAGACAGGAACACCAC